>OY755177.1:13760119-13809984 GCA_963576735.1 Bedellia somnulentella | reverse complement strand
GTAGAAACACGGAAGCAAGGAAAGAAAAATTTCGACACTGGCGTATACCCGAAGGTCGCGGGTTCGAACCCCCGCCAGTGTCGAAATTTTTCTTTCCTTTAAAAAATTTTCTTTCCTTTAATAACATCTTTTATTTATGAGTAATAATCCCCACATGAGGAATTCATGTCAAAAACATTAAATTATGTGATAGTTAGGCGTTTCCAACATTTGCATTCTATCTGAAAAGGTAGACAAGTGGCCGTCCGAAATTAGTTAAAATTCGGAGGTAGGAAATGCAAACACTACTTGAACGTGTAAAAAAGAAACAAAGGGATAGAGAAATTTCGCGCTGGATGCCAACTGACACTGTAGCTCAGTTGGCAGAGCGACCCGGGGGCGTATACCCGAAGGTCGCGGGTTCGAACCCCGCCAGTGTCGAAATTTTTCTTTCCTTTAATAACATCTTTTATTTATGAGTAATAATCCCCACATGAGGAATTCATGTCAAAAAAACATTAAATTAATGTGATAGTTAGGCGTTTTCCAACATTTGCATTCTATCTGAAAAGGTAGACAAGTGGCCGTCCGAATTAGTTAAAATTCGGAGGTAGGAAATGCAAACACTACTTGAACGTGGTAAAAAAGAAACAAAGGATAGAGAAATTTCGCGCTGGATGCCAACTGACACTGTAGCTCAGTTGGCAGAGCGACGGGGGGCGTAATACCCGAAGGTCGCGGGTTCGAACCCCGCCAGTGTCGAAATTTTTCTTTCCTTAATAACATCTTTTATTTATGAGTAATAATCCCCACATGAGGAATTCATGTCAAAAAACATTAAATTATATAAGATATACTTGGAAATCTGTGGTCATTATATATAGAGTTAACGAGTTAATTAAAATCTTAATTAACGATCATAACGGGTGGGTTTTCTAATTTTAGCTTTATTAATTTAAGATTTCGTTTCAATCCATTGTATCCACGTAAAGATAAACTTGTGCATTCAAACTTACGCTAACCGAACTGGCAGAGTTGTAACAAAGGACTATAAATTCCAATTTAGCAAAGCAAAGTTTTGAAACGCGATTTAGTTAAATAGAGAAGTTTATTTTGTCTGTTATCTAAAAGGAAACAAGCTCGGAAACTTTTATTTTCCTCCTCGCAACAATCCGTCAATGTCAGCGTTTAAGGAAATTAATAGTAATTAAACTCTTTCGAAAATTGCTTTATAAGTCGTTAAAAATGTAATCTCCTGAGATGATGATAAATTTAGAAATATATACTGTCATACACACAGTTTTTGATTACGATACATTTTGTGTAATTGTAAATGTTGGAAAAAAACGTTCTTAGCTGTATTTATACTTTGAACAAATTTAGGCTTAGAATATCTTTTCTACTCACGGGTGTCATAAGAGGCGACTAAGGGTATGGGGCTTTATTAATGGTTTTTGGGCGATGCGGTTGGGTAACATCACCAATGATTCTTTATCCTCTGGCTACCCCTTTTTGGGATTTATGGCCGTTAGAATATGTATGTATGTACCTAGTCGGTTCTTAAATACTGTCACTGGCCATTTATTTTAAAAATAGAACACCTAGACAGAAATATGAAATTGAGTTAGATTCCTAATTATTTTTTATACTTATCTGCTAAATCATAATTACATTCATTATTTTTTTAACGATGTACCATCAAGAGATACAATAAAACCTCTAGTGTCGATGACGAAAGAACTGGCAGACTTCATTCCGTTAGGACTCCAGGGGTGGTTCAAAGATATCGTGGCGCGTGCGGCAAGAAATCCCGACCACAAGCAGAAATTGATGTCTTTGAAGATGGGTTTAACCAGAAGTACCGTAAAAAAAGTACTAAATGAAGACCTGGGACTACGATCTTATCGAAAAAATTGTAGACATATTCTGAAAGCGCCTCTGATAGCTCTGAGAGCCAAAAATGCAGAGTAATGCGTAAGCGGTAGAAAAAGACACCGCGATATCCTGTTTACAAATGAGTTTTTTTTAATATTTAGAAGAGATACAACAAAAACGACAGGGTATATATACGCTACTAGCTCTGCGGCCGCTGGAAATGCCATTCCTAGAGTGCAGCACGGTCATCATCCATCATCAATCATGATTTAGTTGCGAGTGTCCTACTATGGCCCTACTCAAGTGCAATTTTGTGAAAAAGGTTTCAAAACCAGTGCAAAAGTGTACGGAGACACAATTTTAGATTGCATAGTAAAAGATCTGCCCTAGACACTCTTGGAGGACGGCCATTTGTGTTTCATACATTCAACATAAGCTTCCCG
The DNA here is from genome assembly GCA_963576735.1 of Bedellia somnulentella. Lineage (NCBI taxonomy): Eukaryota > Metazoa > Arthropoda > Insecta > Lepidoptera > Bedelliidae > Bedellia > Bedellia somnulentella. Next base: position 13,807,687 of record OY755177.1, on the reverse strand, counting down.
CGCGGGTCACCACCGGGCCACCTTACTCGCCGGCCAGCGCTGCGTCTTGTCTTGCGCTTCATGCACGCGTGACAATTTTGTTGCAGTGTAATTTTAAAATTGTATTATCTTCTAAGATGTAAGTTTAAATGAAATGATGTAAAGGAAAATTTTGTTCACAATTAAAAAGTCTTAATCAACAACACATTTATTTTGATTAAGATTAATATTAGGTTAATGAAAAAAAAATGCAAATAGTTGGATATAATGCATCATTTTCAACCCAATTTTATTACCATAAAAATGGTTATAGTGAGTCAATCTTAAAAGCTAGACATATACTGTCGCAAAACTGTCTAGTTTTTAGATTGTTTAAAGAGGAATATTTCTTCAATACATACTTCTTGGGTAACGTCAACCGTTTACGCAGCGCACACAACGAAAGCCAGCAAATATGAATAATTTTCTTCAAATATGAAAAATCTTTAGCTGTTTTTTTGCTCCTATTAGTCACTGCGTGAAGATGTATATCCTTAAGCCTTCCTCAATAAATGGACTATCAAACACGAAAAATAAAACAATTTAATTTGCTTGTTCCTGAGATCCTAGCGTTTAAACAAACAAAACAAACTCTTCAGCTTTACAATATTAGTATAGATTTCGTTTGTTACAGAATTTAAGCACCGACTATGTATATAAAATCATAGTATGGCACAACTATGATAATTAGTTTTTTTCAGTGATGGATGGCCAAAATTTGTCAATTTTCTATTTATAATTTTAAAAATATAGTAAGCTAATAAATAAAGAATAAATAAAGGAAAGAAAAATTTCGACACAGGCGGGAATTTCCCCACATAAGTAATAATCCCCACATGAGGTTTTCATGAACAAAAAGATTTAAATAATATAGTAAGCTGTCCAGTATTCAAACCTGTAGCTCCAGCTACTGTATTTTGTTTTAGTTTTCCTTCTTTGCACATCCATTATATGTTACTTCGGGTTCTTTAAATGATGTGTAATGTGTTGTTGTTCGTTGTTTGATTTTCCGATAAAAATTAAGTACATAGTTAAACTAGTAATTAGTAAAATACAGTATAGTAATATTTTATTATTATTTATTATTTTATTTTATTTTCTTTGGAAGATTAACAGACAAATACAAGCAATATAATATTAATTAAGAATACACAATGCCATTTACAAATCTTCACCTATAGAAATAAATATGAATATAAATCCATTATACTCATATTTTGTGTAAAATTAGGAAAATCAACTGTGAATAACATATAAATAAATGAAACTATTCTGACACATTAGTCGACGAAAATATACCTAATAATTGACGTATAATTATGAAGAAACATCAAGAAACAATAATTCGTATTCACCATATCAAAGAATGATCGCAGCGGGATTCGAACCCACGACCTCCAGGCCCAGAAGCTATGCATCTGCCAGCTAGGTAATCAGGCATCCTTCTGTTGCGATAAGTTTTTGTTTCATCATCCATTTACAATTAAGCCGCCATCTTCTGTGTGCTTTACTCGTAAAAAAATAAAGTACTATACTGTATGAAAATATTGTTACGACATCTGTTCGCAAGTAGGAGATAGGATTTGCCACTACTAGATAACAGATGGCGTTACTAGTATTCTAATAAGTAAAGGAATTACTAGATGTTTCTCGAATATCGACTTTTCGAGAATGTGGTACTAGAACTTTCTGTAATATTCGCGTATTTGAGATTTGGCATATATAAAGAGCGACGCGTGCTACGGAGTGATTCGAGTGCGAAGAACTAAAGCGAGAACAAGCGAAATACTAGAGCGAAGAAATTAAATACGACAGTGCAGTGATATACGGATTACGGAAATAAGCTTAACGGTGTGGACAGTGTTACTATAACGGAGTAAATTAGTGTTGTTAATTAGTGCGAGTATCGATAGTTAATTATCGATAGTGTTTGTTGTGTTGTGTAAAGTGCGTTATTGGTCAATAAATATAATTGCACGAAAGTGTGACTGGTATTTATCAAATTAAGAACCCGGTACGTAACAATTGGTGACAGAAGTGGATTTGAAGATGCCAGTTATGCCGAAGGAAGACGGAAGAGAGGGTGTGAAGACACGCGCTCAGAAAGCCGCAGAGGGTGAACAGCTGTCGGAAATGAGGTCATCGGTCACGAACCCTCGGAGTGACATTCCAGAGGAGACGTCCGCGGTGACTAACGCGCCGTCTACATCAACGGCGCCGGCGGCCGCAACTAATACTGACTTGGCGATGATAGTTGAAATGTTTCAAAGCATGCGTGAAGCACAACAAAGCATACAGGATGTTGTGAAAAACATACATTCGGAGGTACAGGGTGTTGTGAAACAAGAAGTTCGTGAGTTGCGCGAGGAACAGCAAACTAAGTTCTCACAAGTTCTCACTGCGGTCAATGAAGTCAGTGGTCGGGTGGTTACTGTGGAAAAAGACGTAGAGCAGATGAAGGAGCAGGTAACCACTATTGAGAAAGATATCGATGACATGAAGACCGACTTCCGCGGAATGGAGAAAAGGGTTCTGCAGCTTGAATCACGACCGGTCAAGGTTGTCTCCGGTGAGAATGTAGTAGCTGTCCATGGTCCTCGTGTGAAGGTTCCTCCCTACGACGGAACAACATCCTGGTCGGCGTATAGACATCAGTTCCAGACTGTTGCGGCTGCCAATGGTTGGACTGATGAACAGTGTTTGACTGCACTGACGGTGGCGCTCCGAGGTCAAGCACTGTCAGTAATAGAGGCGCTGCCGACTCCGAGTGGTGGTTTCAAGGACCTGCTGGATGCGTTGGAGTCTCGCTATGGAGAGCGACACCTGGAGCACGTGTTCCGCGCTCAGCTGCGTGATAGGGTCCAGCGTTCCGGAGAGGGACTTCAGCAGTGGGCCCTTGAAATCGAGAAGCTCGTCCGCAAGGCCTATCCCAGTGTAGATCCGAAGACGGTGGAAATGAACCTGGTGCAAGCATTCGTCGACGGCATCAGAGATATCGAAGTGAGAACAGCGGTGAGACTTCAACACCACACGTCTCTCAAGGATGCCTTGGCGAACGCTCTAGAAGTTGAAGCTTGCCGCCAGGATACGCGCCAAACTCATCGACTTCGTGAGATTGCGGAAGCAAATGAGGACGTCAAGGTCATTAAAGCACCCGTCGGAAGGAGTACTGGACCGATTTGTTATGGCTGCGGGAAAAGGGGCCATTTGAGATTAAGTTGCCCGCTGAGGAAGGAAGAAAAGAGGCAGGCAGAGGCTCCTGCCGCAAAACGAGCATTAGCCAGGACCGGGGGGCAGGTGCTGGCTAGAGAGGAGAAAACCCCGACAATGACCATCTCACAAGCCTGTAACGGGAACAGTTTGGTGATATTGGGCTGTGTCAATGATCAAGACTGTAAGATGACCCTTGATACTGGAGCGTCTAGAACGGTGATCAATCCGGCACTGGTGAAAGCAGCGAATATCAAGTATAGCAGAGATACTAAGTGTCGGCTACTCTCCGCCTCTGGCCAGCGAATACCTGTCCTTGGTGAACTCTCAGTCAGGATGATGGTTGGCGAGACGTCGTATACTCATCAAGTCATTGTGGCTGAGATAATGGATGAATGCATACTAGGACTGGACTTTATGAAGAAATATAACTGCCGGATTGACATAACGAGAGGAATTTTCAAGTGTGGCCAGGAAGAAATCTTTATACTGGGTGGTCCCGTCGGTGAAGTGACATGCTTGAAAACCATCAATATTCCTGCGCGTTCTCAGAAGTTGGTTCCGGTGATGTTACCTGTAGACAGCGAGAAGAAGAGGCATCGTTTTGTGTTGATTGAAGAGACAGGGAAGAACGGGCCAAGGAAATTTCTGACAGCAAGAACTTTGGTTACAAGCAACAAGACGGCAATAGTGAAGGTAGTCAACCTTGACCAAGAAGATGTACAGCTTAAGCGGGGTGAAGTAGTTGGTCAGTGTGAAGAAGTAGTCTGGATGAGGAGCTGTCATTCTCCAAATGGGAAAGTCAAAGTGAAAGTCGATAATTCAACTGTAACTGACTTGTTAAGTGAGATCCAGGATGACTTATCTTACTTGGAGAGGATCAAGGTTAAACAGTTGCTGGTGAAATATGCTGACATCTTCTCAAATGCAGAAGGGGACTTAGGCAGAACATCTTTAGTGCAACACAGAATTGATACAGGGGACGAAAGACCTATTAGACAGAGAGCAAGGAGAATCCCAATCGCTAAGGAGAAAGAAGTTGAAGAATTGCTCGAAGACATGAAAAAGAAGAAGGTCATTAGTCCGTCCTCCAGTCCGTGGTGTTCTCCAGTGGTTCTTGTTAAGAAGAAAGATGGAAGCACACGGTTTTGTGTTGACTACAGGCAACTGAACAACGTGACAAAGAAGGACAGCTATCCTTTGCCAAGAATAGATGACACTCTGGATACTTTGAGTGGCATGAAGTGGTTTTCAACCCTGGACTGCAAGTCAGGCTACTGGCAGGTGGAAATACATCCGACTGATAAAGAGAAGACTGCGTTTTCAACTGGAAAGGGTTTGTGGCAGTTTAACGTCATGCCTTTCGGTCTCTGCAACGCGCCAGCTACTTTTGAAAGGCTTATGGAGTGTGCGTTGGCGGGATTGGTTGGCGAGGCTTGCCTGGTGTACCTCGACGACGTGGTCATAATAGGCAAAAGCTTCCAAGACCATCTCAAGAACCTGGAACAAGTCTTTCAGAAAATTCGTGGAGCAAACCTGAAACTGAATCCGAAGAAGTGCCGGCTGTTTAGAACTTCAGTGAACTATTTAGGACACGTAATCAGCCGAGAAGGAATTCAGACGGATCCGGAAAAGGTGGAAGCTGTGCAGAAATGGCCGACGCCAAAGGACAAAACAGACGTGCGAGCTTTTCTCGGCCTTTGCTCGTACTATCGACGTTTTGTAAAAGGGTTTTCTGAGATCGCCAAACCATTGCATCGGTTGACTGAAGATAAGAAAACCTTCTCTTGGGATGATGAATGCGAGTTATCTTTCAATGAGCTGAAGAAGAGGCTTTGCGAGACACCTATCCTTGGATATCCACAGCCAGAGGGACAGTACATCGTTGACAGCGATGCTAGTAATATGGCTATTGGTGGAGTGTTATCACAGATCCAAGGTGACAAGGAAGTTGTGATCGGATATTTCAGCAAGTCTCTATCTAAAGCGGAAAGAAACTACTGCGTCACGAGAAAGGAACTTCTAGCTGTAGTGAAGACCTTACAGCATTTTTACAAGTATTTGATTGGGAGACCGTTCAAGCTTCGAACTGATCATGCTGCACTGAAATGGCTTCTCCAGTTCAAAAACCCGGAAGGACAGGTAGCTCGATGGATCGAACAGCTACAAGAGTATGACTTTTCTATCGAGCACCGTAGTGGTAAATCTCATGGCAATGCAGACGCGCTTTCACGTAGACCGTGTCCGGAAGACTGTAAACATTGTAGGAAGCAAGAGTCGAAGGAGGAGGTCGTGAAAGTGACTCGAATTTGTCCATTGGATGGATGGGAAACAGAAGCTATGCAGAAGGCCCAAGAAGAAGATGAGAACCTCAGACCCATCATGAAATGGAAGAAGGAAAAACACGATCAACCGGCTTGGAGTGAAGTAGCGTCCACAGGAGTGAGTACGAAAGCTTACTGGGCGCAATGGAACAGCCTGGTTCTGATCAATGGTCTACTGTACCGGAGGTGGGAGAAACCCAACGGTAAAGAAGAGCACCTACAATTGGTCGTGCCCAGAGCCAAGGTTAAAGATGTACTGCGGGAAACACATGACGGTGTTTCGGGCGGGCATCTTGGGGTAAATCGTACGTTGCAGAAGGTTCGTGCGAAGTTTTACTGGCTTCATTGTAGGGACGACGTACAGGACTGGTGCCGGAAATGTACAACGTGTGCCGCGGTGAAAGGTCCGCAGACCCGGAGTAGAGGGGGATTACGGTTGTACAATGTGGGAGCTCCCTGGGAGAGGATTGCCGTTGATGTGGCTGGACCGTTTCCACAATCAGAGTCCGGAAATAAATATTTCATGGTGGTGATGGATTACTTCACTAAGTGGCCTGAAGTGTTTGCCATACCCAATCAAGAAGCAATAACTGTGGCTACAAAACTGGTTGAGGAAGTGATCTGTCGATTTGGCGTGCCCCTGGAGATACACTCTGACCAGGGAAGAAATTTTGAGTCACAAGTATTTCAAGAGGTGTGCAAACTGCTTGGAATGCATAAAACCAGGACGACGCCATATCATCCTCAGTCAGATGGAATGGTGGAGAGGTTCAACCAAACACTGGAGAGACAGTTGGCGAAGATGGTTGAAAAACATCAGAAGGACTGGGACAAACACATTCCATTATTTTTACTGTCTTACCGGTCAGCTGTTCACGAAAGCACGAAGGAAACACCTGCTTTCGTCAATTTCGGAAGAGAGCTACGATTGCCTGTAGATTTGTTGACAGGAGGGTCACCAGATGAGCCGCAGAGTGTAACTGAATATGTAAGCGATTTGAGGGAAAGAATGCAAGATGTACATTCCCTAGTGCGTGAAAATGGTTTACATGCTAGTGAAAAGATGAAAACCAGATATGACCGTAAAGCTAACACGCCGCGTTTCGAAGAGGGTATGCTCGTCTGGTTACACAATCCAACTCGCCAGAAAGGGAAGTCCCCTAAGTTACAAAATAGGTGGGAAGGACCGTACAAGGTGGTCACTAGAATAAACGATGTAACGTACAGAATTCAACGCCAACCTAGAGGGGCTTGGAAAATAGTTCACATCGATCGACTTGCGAAGTACCATGGAAGCAATAATACTCGGGACGAGTATTAATGTAAGGAGGGGGTAATGTTACGACATCTGTTCGCAAGTAGGAGATAGGATTTGCCACTACTAGATAACAGATGGCGTTACTAGTATTCTAATAAGTAAAGGAATTACTAGATGTTTCTCGAATATCGACTTTTCGAGAATGTGGTACTAGAACTTTCTGTAATATTCGCGTATTTGAGATTTGGCATATATAAAGAGCGACGCGTGCTACGGAGTGATTCGAGTGCGAAGAACTAAAGCGAGAACAAGCGAAATACTAGAGCGAAGAAATTAAATACGACAGTGCAGTGATATACGGATTACGGAAATAAGCTTAACGGTGTGGACAGTGTTACTATAACGGAGTAAATTAGTGTTGTTAATTAGTGCGAGTATCGATAGTTAATTATCGATAGTGTTTGTTGTGTTGTGTAAAGTGCGTTATTGGTCAATAAATATAATTGCACGAAAGTGTGACTGGTATTTATCAAATTAAGAACCCGGTACGTAACAATATATATACTGTGGTGATTAATATCGGTCAGATTATGAGCCAGAGCTCGTTAATTAATTTCGAAGTTATATGTCCTATATTTCCAGCCTGATCTACGAAGTACGAAGTAGAAGCAAGTCCGTATTCAGTGAGTACTGCTGTATTGCAGCGAGAGTCGATATTTGCATTGCCATCATATGGGTATACTCCTTTAATATCCGGATGTACAGTTTATGTCAAAAGTGACTTATAAATTTTAATTTAATTTCATTTTTTAAAGAATGCTCATATAAACAAGGCAGCTGTACTGTTCGGTATCAATGGAAAGATATGTTTAAAATTTAATGAATCCAAGTGGGAGGTGGAATTACCACTTCTTAATATAACATGATAATTTGTCTTCAAGTAACTTCGGCTACATACATTCCATTAAAACTATTTATTCTTCATTAATGTGGGTATATGATGATGGTGCAGAATATATACAGCACACAATTTTCTTTTTGTAGCATACGTTTTCTGTATTAAGTATTTAAAAATAAGTGCAATATTGAAAAATAAAATAATTGCTAAGTATTTATTTATTTAAACACTTTATTGCATAAGCTGTGTAGTGCCGGCTTAGAATAGCACTACCCCATATCTTCCGGTAGGTGAGTGTAAGAGGCGACTAACGGTATTGGGGCTGCTAAGGGATTTTTGGGCGATGCGGTTGCAGACCCATCATAACAACCTTTATTCAGCCATCTTTACCCCACGCAACTTCCGAAAGTGGCTGAGGAATTTTTAATTCCCTAGCTCTGGCTACCCCTTCTAGGGATTTATGGCCGTGAGTTTATGTTTTAATGAATGTATGTATATAATAAAGGTATGTCTTAAAAGATTGGCTAATGTAATATCCTAAGAGCCAGCCTTCAGTAGACTTAAATATGTGTTTGTAGTAAGCATCACACTTTTTCAAGTGACAGTACATAAATGTAAATAGACAAAACACAGCTGTCGACTGGGCTAGGTATGGAAAGCAAGATTGGATCTCGAATGTCTGCCGCTCTTGTCACTGTGTACCTATCGCCAATCACTTAATACAGCATCGTCTTAGCAAATCATCATTTTCATCAATTTTAGGTCACGTTGGCCATATATACTTAGGTTGAGAGGAAGAGATCGCTGTTTTGCGATAAGTCCACCTGTTTTTTACCAGTTTATTGTATTTCTTTCTGTATTTGTCCGTTTTGTTTTGGTGTATTGTTATTAAATTTTTATGACAAAGTCAAATCTATCATTATAATCATTATATAATGTTGCTTTCCCGGTAAGACATTACCAACAAAAATCTTAAGAGGGACTAATATATTATAATTTATATGAACGTTATGAAAAGTAAAATTATTTTGTAAAATTTCTGCAACCATAAAATAATTCATGATGTATAAGTAGTAAAAGTGGTTTATCAGTATTAGAAATTCCTCAGCCACTTTTGGAAAGTTGAGTGGGGAAAATATGGTAAAATAAGGGTTGTTGGTAGTAGTAGGGTAGTGCTATTCTAAGCCGACACTATACAGCAATAATTTCATGAGATGTCTAAAAGAGCTAGACATATGCTACTAATTTGGGGGTGCACGGTGTACAAGAACACAAACTAAACGCAACGTTCACGCCGTAAACCCCGAAGATGTGGCTCAGGTACTAATAGTTCGCAACATCATGTGAAATTTTGTAATTTTTAGGGTTCCGTAGTCTGAATACAAAAACGAAACCCTTATAGGATCACTCGTGTGTCTGCCCGTCCGTCACTTACAGTCAATTATCTCCGAATCTATTAAACCGATTAAGTTAAAATTTGGTACACATATCAATTCCTGTGACCCAAACACAGAGGTGTGACGTGAGCAGATGAAATCTGTATATGGGGGGTCATTTTTGGAGGGGAACGGGAAAATTAAAAAAAAAATGTTATTTTAAAATAAATAGTTTCCAAGTTATTCAAGAAAATAGACGAATATTGACCATTCCCCCCCCCCTTATCTCCGAAACTACTGAACCTAAAATTTTGAAAAAAATACAGATATTAGTTTTCTCCTTATAGATTATAGGAAAACCTATAAGAAGTCCATGATATTAAAATAACATGGTAAATCACTCAATATCAACATCGTACGGAACCCTCTTCACGCGAGTTCAACTCGCACTTGTCCCCTTTTTTTTGTTAAGAATACTCATATTTTGCTGTCATAATACATAGCTACGTTATATAGACAGGACTATCATTATTCTATAATCTAAGTAAAACTCAAGTTGCTTTTACTCACTGTCAACATTGATTTAAAAAAACACACATTGATGTAGGCCCCACGTAGGTCTCCTGCATGAGAAGCGGTGCTGTTCCCACTGAACTATATACATTTCTCTAGTATCTAAACTAAAATAACCATAACCACAATATCTAAAATATCAATGCCAAATAACTTGCATCATCTCTAATCTATGTGTGAATGTCTACTACTACGTTGGATCTACTTAATTAATCAATATAAGCCGTGAATGTTCCCAAATCTTCAAACACTGGCCTCTGTTAACATTAAAGGAATTAAATTGGTCTCTGGTGAACCAAAAGTTGAGAACACATGATAGCTATTACTAGTATAATCAAATAAAGCGGGCAATAGCAAAAGTATCACGACTATCGTAGTCGTAGTTTGGACTAAAGAAGCATAATGAAATTCTAATGTATTCAAATGAATTAGCACTAAATCCATTTGAATAACACTTAGCTCCCAACTACAAATAGAAAATCCGCCTACGAGTGTTTACCCCAAGCCGCTACTGTTTTAAATTCATCCATTTTCTTTGATGTAAACAATCTTCATTTTGAAAGGCCTCAAATTAATCCTCACCCTTCAATTTCACTGAAACTTGTGAAGGGAATTCCGGCAGAGCCTACTCATCAGCATGTTTGGCAATTTCTCAATCAACCTCGGCACAAAAGCAAACAATTTTTAATTCAATAACAAACGGACCTTTTATCGTAAATATAACTCGTTAACTAATCATTCCAATGAAAATATGCAAAGGTGCTAACTAATGAAAATAAATAAAAGGACAATTGCGAGTTGGATAACCTATATTTTTTTTTCAACAATCGATGATGTATATATGTGTTAGGAATATCAATTTATAATTATGTTAATTAAGTATAAAATAACTTCATTTATTTTCTTATGTTTTTGTGAATATTTTTTTAAATAAATATATATACAAAAACATACATAAGACGAGTGTCGTAAGAGGCGACTAATGTTATCGGGGCTTTTAAGAGATTTTTGGGCGATGCGGTTGGAGACCCATCACTAATGAGACTTTATTTCTACCATCTTGTCCTCTATCAACTTCCAAATGTGGCTGAGGAGTTCCTAGCTCTAAAGCTCTGGCTACCCCTTTTTGGGATTTATAGTCGTGAGTATATGTATGTATGTATGTACACACTAGGACCTTCCCTCAAACAATGTCATAAGTCGGTAAAAAACTTATACCAGACGACATTAATAAGCGCACTGAAAAGTTTAAAATAATAACATTTTCACATAATTATATATATACATAGTGGTTGTGATTACTCAGTTACTTACGATAACTTAATTTTTCTGAGCCAGTAGTTGTTAATTTTTTTATTCAATTTATTCTGTATGTAAAATACTTTCATTCTACAAATATACGGAAGAGCTACGCATTTTTATTAAAAAAATCAAGAGATACCGGTCGTGTTGTTAATGAGATACAGCCTGTTAACAGACGGACAGACTGACAGACAGCAAAGTCTTAGTAGGTAATAGGGTTCTGTTTTCTGTCCTTAAAAGCTTTCTTTTTCTTTAAGTTAGTGAGTAATAATGCGTTCAGTCTATGTAAGACCTCTTCATTGAGCTACTCACTCAAAACGTCTAATCAGCAAAATGACAGCCAGTTGCATTACTTCAATAATCTTTTCCAAATGGTATTAAGATTAATTCAACTTCGAAAGTTGTTTTCCTTGTTCGGCTAGTTGTATTATGGCTGAGCAAGTAGTAATTAAAAGTTGAGGTAAGTTTCGGAACTTCGTGATTACCACTTTTGCTTTGCTTTGCTTTGCTTGCAAACAACGCTTAAGATGCGTAACTTAAAGTTATAGTTCGTGTCATATTTTAATAGTGAACAGCCAAGATTTTGTACTTGCTTAATAATCACCGTCTACATGTGCTCTAAACATACAAGTAGCAAAAAGATACAAAGCAAGATGCAGTTAATTAAGAAACCTAGTAATCGTTGTAGTCAAATAATTTATAATGCCCCTAATAATATATATATTTTATCCTCTCAAGCGGATATAGAGGTTTCAGTAGGGCAAGCACGAGCGCTATTTTATCGACACGATAACAGCTAGAATGAGTACGTAAGAGATGGCTGCTTTATCCCACGCGATAACTAGTTTAAACACCGCTCGTGCTTGCCCTTCTGATCCATAAATACATACATACATACATACATATACTCACGGCTTTAATTCCCTAAAAGGGTTAGCCAGAGCTAAGGAATTATAAATTCCTCAGCCACTTTTGGAAGTTGAGTGGGGAGAAGATGGTAAAATAAAGGTTTTTGGTGATGGGTCTCCAACCGCATCGCCCAAAAATCCAATAAAAAGCCCCAATACCCTTAGTCGCCTCTTACGACACCCGTGGGTAGAAAGGGGTAGCGACATTCTAAGCCGGCACTACACGGCTATCCATAAATACTCTGAAGAAAAAAGAATCATTTTATTTTGTACTAGCTGACCCAAACAACTTTGTCTTTATGAAATAACAGTTACTTTAATTGCAATTCTCTATGAGTTAAAACGTATATAAAATATCAATATCCAATAAAAAGGATAGAAAAAACTGACTGCTCTAAAATCATTGTGCCATTATTATGTGAGGATTGTGAATACAACAATATCAAAACATCTCTTTACGTTTTTGTGTAAGCCCACCTAATTATAAAAATCCTACTCATATTTTATAATAATACAAAGCATAGCACTGAAACGCCCGACTCTTAAACATTTTAATGTATATTTTTCTTGGTTAATTATGAATCGTACTTTAGCAGCACATTATATAAGCACTTTTATGTTTTACTATTTTTATGCTGCCATTTTCATTATCTTAACTCTTTAGTATTAATATGTGTGAATTAGCATTTTTTCAGGCTAATGTTTACATAGGTAATTTTTCTTGGCAAGTTATATGAATAACACTGCTTGAAAGATGTTTATAATTTCTATAATATTACAACTCAAAATAAGACTCAAGACTCAAAAGGGTAGCAGATATACTAATACTTCCCAAAATCATGTGATATTATTGTCACCTGATGTTCAGATTACCAACATTTATTGTTTGCTCGGACAGTGTACACCCGTGATAGTAAACAAGCCTATCTCTGTTTCGTGCGGATAGACTGTCACTTGACTAAGTACAACTTATCCGTGTAAGTTGCCTTACAATGGTTTTCCTCACCGTTAACAACCAATTTAATTAACCACACATAGGCATGACTTTAGACCGACACATTGGTGACAGTAAAAAATAACAGACTAAATTCTATCTAACAGCCTAGGACCTACAACATGCAAGCCTAGCCCCCATACACCCTACAAATGCAAGACATGCCCTGGAGAATCAGGTAGGTTGTATAACCGAAGTAAAATGCTAAAAAGTACATAGGAATAACAAAATAAGAACATACATAGAAAAAAGCAAAGAGTAAAACTTCATGTATTTAGAAACAGTATTAAATCATTGAGTACAGTTGCCTTAAGCGTAAAACATTTATTGGTTAACACGTCACTTTATGTACGGAGAGAGACGCGAAACGATTCACAAACGGGAATAGTTCCAAGTTTGGTCGCTAGGGGTGATTTCTGCCTCGCGAAATTCTGGAACTAAAACATGCAGGAATTTAATGCAAGTTCTATGTCTTGAGTGTTGAAGATAGAAAGTTTTGAACAAGACAGACTGTGCGAAGCAAGGGTAATACACATAAACTTTTATAATATCAATGATATTAATTAGAATTCTGAAATACTTTTTAAGTTGTATCAGAACAATAACAAGGTTTTTAAGAGATTTTTATTCATCTAACTAACTGAATAAAAACGAATTCGCGCAATAAAGGCAAATTTTTACTGAAGCAACCATATTTTTATTTCCTAATATAAAAAAAACTTCTTTTCCTCCGCATCCATAAGTTTATTAGTTGCTATGCCGTATACAAAAATACCTGTTATTAATATACATACTTACTCACGGCCATAAACCCCATAAAGGGGTAGCTAGAGCTTCGGAGCCAGAAACTCCTCAGCCACATTTGGAAGTTGATAGGGGATACGATGGTAAAAATAAAGTATCATGGGTCCCCCACCCCATCGCCGAAAAGCCACTTTAAAAAGCCCATTCCCTTTGTCGCCTCTTACGACACCCGTGGGAGAAAAAGGGTAGTAACATTTTAAGCCAACACTATACGGCAATAATACTTAATACACTTCTCAATATACTAAGTTCCGAACACACTTACGAAATTTTGTATGTAAATTCGGTTTGGCAACGACAGTTTCCGTAGTATTACTTCACGCAAATTAAAAAAAAACAAAGTAGCTGAATCCTCACCTCTGTCGTCGCACTTAATTAAGTAAAAAGCAAGGAAAATATTAGAACGTTAATGAAATAGCTCGAATGATTAATCGTGATGAGATATTACGGACTAAGAAGAGTTCTTTATTATGTTCACATCGTTGAGTTCAGATTTAAGGGAAATAACTACTTAAACTGTATTATGAGGGTTATGATTTATTCGTTTGTGTATTTGTTCTTTTTTAATTGTGCTATGAAACCACAGAACCATATTAAAACATTCTTACGTGAATGAATAACTACAAAATGACAGAAAACAAACCCTATATATAATCACACTAAATATTAAAGAAAACAAAGCTAAGCAGTGATCGCATATGTTACTACAGCAAGAGACATGCCACCGGTTTCGTATATTTTAGTGAGTTTCACAGAAACCCGAAATGTTCAGAACTAACACTACTATGTAAACAAAGCTAGAGAGGTTTGTCAGGATCGTAATATGTTGCGATCGATAGACTCTGCCTACCCCAATGGGAACTAATGGCGTGAACATATGTATGTCTGTATGTATGTAACACTACTATCCGTGTGAAGGCGGGCGAACCACAAATCGGCTGTCCCAAAAAGAAAAGCAGTATGGCACAGTAACCATTTTTTTCAGGAGAGCGAAAAAACATATTTTTGGGGAGCCACACAAAATTTAACAATAATCGACCAATATAAGTATTGGGTGTCATGGATACTATGATTGCGCAATTAGTTGTATTTAAAAGAAGTAGATTAACTGATTCGTGCATGTTTTACGGCTCAAAATAATTTAAAATTTGTTTTCATGATTTATTTAGCTCTGGATTACCATATAAAAACACAGCAACGTACCTTGTTCTATTGTAATTTTAGGTTATTTACTAAAGCAGAGAATAAATAACCACTATAAAACACAGTAAATACCAAAATAATTGGACTTAAACTTTTTCAAATTGCGGTACAGTCAGTAACATAGTGACTTCACCCCATACCTTTATATGCTAAAACTAACTGAAAAATTTTCAAAGGGTCTCCATTGAGTTGTTGTCACCTCTTCTTTTTTTGGCCAATCAAATTAAGCATTGGGTTTCCACAATCTTGATTTTCGATTGACATTGCAAGATAATATTTTTGAAGTCTTTGAAATCAGAAACTGATTGCTTTCTAGTAAATTTTGTTCAATATTACCGTGAACGGAATCATCACTCATATGAGTGTGACCGTTTGTTCGATAGCAGCAATCAAAATGATTCTATTCCGCTCCATTCTATTTATAAAACAGTAAATTACGCTTGCAAAAATAATTACATCCAGTAAAAACGTGCTCTAGAGCCGATGCGACGAACGGCGACAAGCAGTTACCGCGTCCCCCGATGAACCTGTAGCCACA
The DNA here is from genome assembly GCA_963576735.1 of Bedellia somnulentella. Taxonomy (NCBI): domain Eukaryota; kingdom Metazoa; phylum Arthropoda; class Insecta; order Lepidoptera; family Bedelliidae; genus Bedellia; species Bedellia somnulentella. The sequence goes on along the minus strand of OY755177.1, from coordinate 13,792,281 downwards.
TGCAACGAATGCCGTGCGGAATCCGTTTCGCGCCAAATAAAAAATTCGTGAAATTTAGGTTTAAATGTTGACGGGCATGTGCTTTACAGTTAAATTTGTAAGCATATTCATCGTTTTTCAAGCATAATCCCCATATAGGAAACCCAGCAAGTCTCATTCACAATCAATAAAAAACAGTAAGACTCGCGACTTACTCTGTATAATTTTGGTAACTGTTCTTTGCTGCGTTTTGTTTTTGGGAATCGCTTTTTCGCAAGTGGACTTGCTGTGTTTTTCATTTTTTTATCTCGAAAACTAGAGCCTCTTTTGATGAACGGGTCTTTGCATCTTGTTGTAATACTTTATTTGTAGAGTGATGTTGATACCTAGATTTTGAGAACCATGTGCCATACTGCTTTTCTTTTTGGGACAGCCGAAATGTTTTACACAGAAATGAATCGTTTTAAAACTATCAAAAACATAACTGTTAACTATTGATCCATTAAAAAGTTTGGAAGTACAATATGTAAAACTAAACAATAAACCTGAGAACTATATTCACCAAATTCAACAACAGGGTGGCATCCTGCTAAGCTGCATTCGCTCGTTTTTGTCATACGCACACAGCGGCATTATTCATTTATAACAGCAAATGCGTCGCGTAGAGCCGTGTTCAGACAGTGGCATCGAAACGTTTTGGCCAAAGTTACGGGTTCAATTTGTTTCGGGACTAGATTAATGCATCACAATGTGGACATACAGTATAGTGTCGGTTCAACCATCAGCTTTGCACAGTGTGAATGACGTCATTTATCATGTCTTTTATGTAGTCGTTACGCAGTCATGGGAATATAATCGAACAACATTGTATACTGTGTCGCTGCTCCATAAATCTATGAATATTTAAGGTTTTACTTTAGAGAGTAATGTGTTTTAGCGGTCAAGGAGTAAGTTTTAATACGGTAGGGAATTTCGCGCTTCAACTTTAGTATGGAAGCAGGAAATATTCTTCAACGATTTGGCTATGAAAATAAATTTTCCTGCAATTCTTTTTACGGTTTGCGTATTTCTAGATAAAGTTTTTAGTATTTCACACCAAATAAGTAGAACGGAACCTTATTACTAAGGGTTCCCTATCTGCCCTTATTTTTTCTATAAGCTCTAAATCATGAACCGTGATAGGCAGTTAAAATTTTCAAGGATGATGTGTTTCTATAGCCGCTATGACAACCAACACTAAATCTAAATAATATAAATAATTAAGCATATTTGAGAAGTTTCATATGCAACACTTGGAATATTTTGGCTCATTTTTGCTCGATTCAACAGAGGAACAGAAACTTGTATCCACAGAAGTATGTTACTCTCTTTAAAAATATACAATAGGGTTTAAATAAAATTTATATTAAAGGAAAGAGCGCTCCGATGCAATAGATAAGTCAAATTGCTTTTAGTGATAAGACCGCCAACTTTTGCTTTTGTACTGAAATTCTGTAAATATTTTTATTTTTGATGTGCAATAAAGTATTTCCATTCTATAAGTTTTAATAGATGTCCTCAAGCGGAACTGTTAACTCGTACTTAGCCTGGATTTAAAGATAATAGTTGGTTTTTATGTATATAAATTCATTATATTCATATAGCTTTTTGCCCCGCGACTTCGTCCGTGTGGACTTCACTTTTTGCATCCACTTTACATAATACCAAAATACCGAAACACTATCTCAACTTCTGTTTTTTATATTTATAATCCCGCGGGCGTTGTAAATGACATAAAGGACATTGCGGCTTTTTAAGTGATTGTTAGGCGATGCAGTTTGTGACCCATCACTAACAACCTTTATTAACCTATCTTTTATCAATATATTTCCAAAATTGGATGAAGAATTAGTATCTCCGAAGCTATGGCTACCCTTTTATGGAATTTATGGTTGTTAGCATATATTCATGAATGATTGATAGATGGATTTCATAAATTCAATCGCACCAAGTTTTATTATAAAATGTAAAAAACCTCTATATTAACTCTCATTTGCTATATCAACCCGTTAGGGGTTGAGTTCCAAAATTTCCTTTTTAATTGTTCATAAGAATCATGAAACAAATATACCAAGTTTTTATGTTCAGAAATGAGAATATCTTTAGTAGTGGTGGATCTCCCTCTAAAATAATCGCTAAATTGAAGGGATAGTGCTTGTTATTATTATATATAGTGTTATTTTAAGCTAACAAAACATTTTTTTACAAAAAGCTTGAATTACCTGAGATACGAACCTGGGACGATTGATTCATAATAGTTCTAATTAAATATTCATAGTAGTTAGTTATACCGCTACGCCACGGAGACGTTACCGGGGCGGTGTCAAATTTTTATTACGCTTTATTTCATACTAGTGGATCGTCCCAGCTTCGCACGGGTAGCGTTGTTTTTTTAAATATCTGAGGTTTCTTTCTTCAGTCACTGCTCAAGCATTGTGAATTTCAGCGTAATGTTTTCAATTTATGAAATTTATAGCACTCCCTTAACAGTGTAGTTTGGTGATTTTGAATGCGCTCTAATGAACGGTTCAGTATTTCCGTCTAATAGCAAATTTTGGAATAAAACGCCATGAAGTATTTATAACAATCTAAAAAATAAATCATTACGTTATGTAGGATGCAACTACTGGCGCCATCTAGTATGTTATATGTAAATTAGTAAAGATTTGGTTTCAATCACGGGCGCGATGGCTTATTTTATAAATAATTTCGGTGTTTGTCTACCGATTTCTATGATTCTTTTTTTATTCAATAGGTAATAATGTTACCTTTTTTAAATTAGGGATGAGTGAGAGGTTTACAAACGTAAGAGTAAACAAATATAATCAGGATGTTCCGAACTGCTAAGCTATCAGGAATTACACGTGTTATTGTGAGTTAACCGTAAAAGATAGACATATACTGTTGAGGACTTTTTTTTAGATAATTTAATGAAGAATATTTCCGTCATACATGATTTCTATGTAAGTTTAACCATTAAGGCTGCACACGCGACGGAAGCTTAAAAAATGGAGTAACTTCTCCCGTTTTCCCAAAATTTCCCAAAATTCCCCTTGACTTCTCTGCTGGAAAGTATGCAAAAACCTGCGCAGGAGTATGAAGAATAATTGTATCAAGTTTCGTTAAAATCCGTCGAGTAGTTTTTGTTTCCATAAGGAACATACAAACCGACAGACAGACAGACAGACAGACAGACAGACAGACAAAAATTTTACTGATTGCATTTTTGGAATCAGTATCGATCCCTAATCACCACCTGATAGTTATTTTGAAAATATATTTCATGTACAGAATTGACCTCTCTACAGATTTATTATAAGTATAGATTAGTCTTACTATTGATAAACAAATTTGTCATTTAAATTGATGAAACCCCTACATCTTTCCAAAATGAACATTAACAAGGTGTCTGATGTGAATTCCAACGATGATAAAAATAATCGCTGCAATATTTTGAGCCATATATGAGTTAAGGTTTTTTGATGTTCCTATGAGAACTCTTGCGGATTCCTTAGTTTCAAGGAATCGTCGTCGTTTCATTTAGCTTCTAAATTTACATGTTAATATTCGTTTGCAATATAAGTAGATGTAAAAAAAATGTATACGATAAAAAAATAGTACATCATCCCTCGGGAGTTCCTTATTTTCGGGGATCCATTACCGTACCATTAAGCTTCTAAATTTTGATTTTTATATTAGTTTACAATATTTTACGTTGCTTTAAATGATACACAGCGCCATCTCCAATGCATCCAGCAAGCAAACAATATTTTTGATTTCCCGTGGGAACGTATTTTTTCCGGGATAAAAAGTACCCTATTATTTAATTTAGACTTTTAGCAATCGGTTCAGTATTTACGGCGTGAAAGCGGAACAAACAAACAAACAAACTCACTTTCCCATTTATAATATTAGTATGGATGCATATGCTCGGCTATAAATCCATAAATGGGGTAGCTAGACCTTCATAATTAGATATACTTCAGCCTTTTTCGAAAATTAAGTGGGGAAAAGTTTGGTTTATTATATGCCTTTATGTATGTCACAGATTTTATTTCTTTTACATAGACACACACACACACACACACACACACACGCACACATATACACACACATGCACATACACACACCCTTGAGATATCGTGGATCAAAACAATTTTTTATTTAAATATTGTTGTTAATATATATTTTATTTCCTCTTAAAATTGTATGTATTTGTTAGAGTTACTTGCTATAAAAAAAAACATGTGTTGAAAATCAAATGTAACGTAAAAACAAGATTATTGTTAGATATGTTTTCTGTACATCTGTGAACATCTGTTATTGGTCTTACTTGATTTCTATTATTAACTGTGTATTATTACTTATGTCGCTGTTGATGTTCCTAATAAAAAAAAAAAAACATACAAATTCAACGCACAAAAGTGGACCGCTAGAATGACGATACAGACTGCTTGACAGTTAAAAATTTATTTATCGACCTTACCTCTTTCTTTTAACACCTAATATTTATTGCAAGATCTAGCACGCGACTGTCAGTCTCACCATGCTTATCATAGAAATAAGCACTGTTTGGCCAGGCCGTTTTTCGTGCTTTGTTGGGGTATCTTTGGTACATACATACATACATATACTCACGGCTATAAATCCCTAAAAGGGGTAGCCAGAGCTGAGAAATTAGAAATTTCACAGCCACTTTTGGAAGTTGAGTGGGGAAAAGATGGTAGAATAAAGGTTGTTGGTGATGGGTCTCCAACCGCATCGCCCAAAAATCCCTTAAAAAGCCCCAAGTCCGTTAGTCGCCTCTTACGTACACCCACCGGAAGAAATGGGGTAGTGCTATTCTACGCCGACACTACACAGCGAAATATATATATTTCGCTGTGCGATTGGTATATATGATTAAAGCCTAGAACATTGCATTGCACTTAGGCATTGTCATTGTGTTCTTCTCATTTCAGCACCCCTAGCGTGAACAAGGCGATAACTATCATAGATCGTATCGGTAGTATCGGGAGCAGATGCATGGTCCTTCCATTCATTTATTAAGTATGATAAATATAAATATTTCATTTCTTGATAGCTTTATTGCATGAAATGTGACAACTATCATCCCAGATAGCCTCCAATATAATGATATATTTTTTTTGTAATATAAGTTCGTTATTATAAAGTGGTTTATAAATGAAAACCTGTCATATCCTTAAACTAAGTAAAAACTCTTGACTAAGTTTGCAAAACCAACTCACGATTAACGCACTCTAAAAGTCAACCTTAGCCTCATTACACTGTAAAACACAAATATAAATAACACGCTAAATATTATTTCTCTGCTATTATTCATTGCCCTGCCCCTGCACGCAGAATGTATACAGAGCCATCTAGTGATAAAAGATTAAAGTAACATAACTAGACATAAAATAATAAGTTTTATAGTTCAACTGTTTAAAAATGTTCACAATAAATAGGTCAGATGTCGCTAGTTGCGATATATTTTTTATGGGCACTATTGACCAATAATGAAAGAATAATTATGTACTCTTTCATTCAAAAAAGTCAAGCGTAAACGAAAACAAGCTGTATTTCATTCCTAAAAAGACTAAAATAAATTTCACGTAACCGACTCAATATGTGTAGCCGGGTCTCAGAGGAAAATTTTAACTGACTCGATGTCGGGACTTGAAAGGTTAAATAGGATGGTATATCCTGCGGCAACGTTTTATCTGTGTCGGTTACAAACTACGGAAAAAAATAATATTTTTTGTGTAATTACCTTTAACCGTGATAGCTCAATGGATAGAACACCGGTTATCGTGCAAACGACTAGAGTTCAAATCCCGGGTCGGGCCTACACTAATTTGTCTTTTCTAAAGACATATGTGTGGTTTATTTATCATAATATCGCGAGGAAACCCTGGCTGAGTTGTGCTTAGTTATGTGACAGTGTATTCGTACAAAACGGCGAAAGACCTGCCCCCGTGAGTGCTATCACGTGACTGACCAAGCAAAACGTGGGTACCCTGACAAAGTCACGTGATGTTCAAAAGTGTTAGTACCTCTGCCAACCCCTTCGGGGATATTCACCGTGAACATTTGTGTTTATATTATGTCAATTACCTTTACTAAGATTAGAAAAAAATAATCTAGATAGTTAAGAAATTGCTGTGTAGTCTCTGTTCGTCTAAATGGATATCTTGGTTTACTTATTTCGTTAGTATATATGTATTTGTCTTAAGGTAGCTAAAGTTTGGAGTCTTAAAATTTCTCAGACACTTTTTAGGTTCAGAATAAGAAAATAAAACTTGATACCCTTTTAGTTGCCTGGTTGGTATGACTGTGTCTCACCTTTCGGCTAAATTGATTATTTATCATTTTGAAAGTCATCAGGCTAACTTATTTCTTAGCTATACTAATAATCAATAGAGAATAAACTAATACGTTGTACACTAAAAGCATTTTTGGTAGCATTAAATAGGGTAACAAGCATTTTGGTACCTATTAAGTAGGTAAATATATCTTTGGTTGGACAAAACAGTTGGATTATGCTTGCGATGAATGTGTTGCTGAAGGACCAACAACTTAGCGCCTAAGTGAAACCTCCTAAGTAGGATAATTGCATTCTTTATAGGGCCTGATCTGAAATGGCCGGTCTCTATAAAATATCTTACAGTTGCCACTGTTTTGGACCAGTCGAAATGAATACTTTGCAGTCACAATGTTTTCCTCTACCTGGTCCCCTTGAAATAAAATACTATGCCATGCCGCATGAAATTTACTTGAAATGTCTTGCGCGCACTGTTTTTCCAATGCATGAAATAATAGAAATTGGAAGTAGAAACAAAACAAATTAGATAATCTGTATTTCAGATATTTAATACAAAAATTCTTACATCTATGGAATTACAATATTCAAACCTCCAAAATTATTTTCGATTCTCGGTTTATACTTGTATATGTAAATTGAGACGAGTAGGAGTCGCATAAATATATGTAAGTAAACTTCTATGAAATTATATTTTTTATAAATATAATTATTATTTCAAAATATACTCAAACTGTTATCCATTATGAAAATTTATACAACAGTCAATATAAAACCTCACGCACTATCAAATATATAGTTTCAGATTTATTTAAAATCACACTTTGTATTAGCGCACTCAAATAGTTCTAATTTGTACAATTTATTCTATATTAAATGCACAATCTTATAAAATTAGTGCCTAGAGCTTAGCTTATAGATGTTAGAACGTTTATTGTCAGATTTCTTATATAAAATGGAATGTATTAAAATACGAAAACATAAAATTTCAAAAAAAGAGATAATAAAACAAATACAAAAGAATGGAAAACAAAAACATAGACATTACTCAAACATGATATATTTGACACACATATCAAATGAGTAAAAAACAGAAAAGACAATTAATAAACAACATTATTGAGAACACAAAATTGATTGAAAAATATACAAACATATATCTTAGATCAGTTCCAATAACATACTATACATAATATATTTAAACCAAAAAAACGTTAATACTTATATAGTATTACCTATAGAGTATAGATAAGTACAAGGAAAACCAGTACTATTGATGAGTAATCTAACTACTAAGTTGTGGTCTTAATGGCAAGGATCCTTCGACCCAGAAATTAGGTCTCTGCATCATAGTTTGCCATAACGTGACTTCCTTTCCGACGCTATCCATCCAGTTGACTGGCGCTCCCATGTACACTCCTGGAAACCAAATATAGTCTATAAGTAAGGTTATTAAAACAGCATAAGAAATTGGCAGTGCATTCAACTTTTGATCGGTACATGTATAACATAACGTTAAAATTTAATTAAAGTCAAAATAAGATGTTCTACACCTTGATTGGTTATGGTTAATTCAATGTTCTGACTTATTGGACATACATTTGTTTCGCTTAAGTCAGTGGAATGGCACTGAATCATTTACGGATATTGAAATTCTTCGATTCTCATCTATTTAGTTTAGTTTTCTATGACTAGAACCCGTAAACATGATAGCTCCCATGAAGTCGTTAGAAGCGAGTCGGGCTGCCCTGAGTTCCAGGGCCCGTGTAGACTATCGTTCTTGTACGTGCACGTGTGTTAGAAGCATAGAGAACTTAACTAAATAGAGCGAAAACTTAGCGTTGTTCCGTACAAAAATTGCTAAAAACCGTTAATAGCTAATTGTCAAAATAAATTGTGCTTACACCATGTTTGGTTGATTCAATGTTCTGACTTTTTGTTGGTCATACATTTGCTTCGCTTAATTCAGTTGAAATCCACTGATACTTTTCCCACAAACAATATAATAGAATACTAACCAGGGCCCGAAGATAGTCGGATAGCTCCCATGAAGTCGTTGGAAGCGAGTCGGCCCCGGTCCCACAAGCTGAGTTCCAGCGCTCTAGTGCCGAGTTCGTGCAAAGTGACATTCTTGTACGTGAACGTGTGTTCGAACCCACATACAATATAATGGAATACTAACCAGTGCCCGAAGATAGTCGGATAGCTCCCATGAAGTCGTTGGAAGCGAGTCGGTCCCGGTCCCACAAGCTGAGTTCCAGCGCTCTAGTGCCGAGTTCGTGCAAAGTGACGTTCTTGTACGTGAACGTGTGTTCGAACCGCGGGTTTAGAGTTCGGCGGATCACGCTGCTTTTCTGTTTGGCGAGGCGGCCGCGCTCGGGGAGCAGGTAACTGTAATAAATGGATTTTAGTATGTGTGTCGCAGCCTGATTCAACATTACAACTAGCCGTTCTTAAAAACAGTGCCGTTTTGTATAGCGGGGGATTTAAAATCAGGATTGAATGCAGCTGAGTAAAAGTCAACCGTCATGATCCGCCTCGTTGAATGTTCCAAAAAGGAAATCAAATGCTGTTAGATATATGTTATTTTAGCATTAGACTTAACCTAGCTGGACCAAAGCATTTTTGAGTAGATAGGTTTTCTGAGTATTAATAATTTCTAGATTTTATATACATTGATACATTGGCGCTGCAGCGGTTTGTTCCATGAGGTTGCGACATGCGCACAAAGTTAGGCGGAAGTCCGGCGCTGGTCAGTTCAGATTACGCTGGCCACTTCGTAGCTAAATTAGCACTGATCAAATGTATTTTTTACACGCTCGGGCTGACTGACCGAAAGGTGGCGGAGCGTACTGTCAACTTATATTATTCAGGCCCATTTACGGAGCGGCCAGCGTAATTTCAGCTTGCCATTCAACAGATACATACTATCTTAGATTTACAATGCACACGTCATAGCAAAGCATAGTATAATATTGATAACTCAATTACCGTGACTATAGGATGTAATTTTTTTTTCAATTTGTTTACTTACTTGTAGCGTCAATGACAACTGTAAAAAGGCATTTTTGTATAAACAGTTTCTAAAGAAAACCAGCGTTATATCTTACGAGCTATATATATCTGCAGTGCTTCGGGCATGTTTGCGCAGAACCATACAGACGACTTTTATGCCATTATGCGCAAAAAAGCCGCTTCGTTGCTCTGCAGGGTGCGGTGCAGCCCTAACTCTATCCTGAGGACCATAGCAGGGCGCTACGATTCCCTAATAATGCAGCACCTTGCGCGGGTGCTAATTGACTGATTGTGATACTGATTAATAATAATAAATAGATTATATTGTACACTAACATAGGCTAAGATAATAATGTTACTAATACTTTGGACCCTTGTTGTCTGATTTAATAAATAAATAATAATAATAAATATGGAATTAAGTATGTACCCGTAGTATTTTGTAAGGGATCAATACTTTTCAGCAGAATGATCTTAAATCGATATGTTTATGGACATTAAAATATTTTGGCTTAAAAAAATTCTTGCTTTATAGATTTCATTATTGAGTACTAAACATAAACGTACCTTTTACAAAAGACATCAGCCAATCCATTCGGCTTCGTCGCTACAAGATTCTTAGCTTCCTTGACAAGAACGTGTAGCGTGCCTTTGCTCTTCGCGGGGTTTCCTGACGACGGCGTGAGCTCGAACTTCAAACCAATTATGAGATCTCCTCGGGTGCCTTGGTTTTCGTCAAATTGCTCGGTCTGGAAATAAAATATTAATTATTAAAAATGAGGACTAATTGGATTCCGAAGTTTGTACTTTTAGTGCGTTTAGTTGTGTAACCTTCTTCAATATGCAGCTAAATAGTCTAAATTTTAACCATTAAAGCAATAATAAAATAAATAAAAACTGAGAGATGCTTAATATATTCGATTGTAAATGGGTACACGAAATAAACACAAAAGCTATTCTATTGTTACCTTTGCCAAAACCGTGTATTGAAAACTCGCATCAAATCACCGTTTCTTGCAGTTTGTACCACGTGTACTTGTTTATTAAATACTAGCTTTTTGCCCGCGACTTCGTCCGCGTGGACTTCATTTTTTGTATCCAGTTTACATTCAAAATACCGAAACACTATCTCAACTTCTGTTTTTTATATTTAAATTCCCGCGGGCGTGGTAAAGGATATAAAGGACATTGAGGCTTTTCAACTGATTGTTGGGCGATGCAGTTGGTGACTCATCACTAATTACCTTTATTTAACTACCTTTTCCCTAGTCTATTTCCAAAACTGGATGAAGAATTAATTTCTCTGAAGCAGTGGCTACCCTTTTATGGAATTTATGGACGTTAATACATACTCATGAATAATTGATAGATGAATTTCATAAATTCAATCGCACCAAGTTTTATGTTTCTGATACAAATAATGTCAAAAATCTCTATATTAACTTTCATTTGCTCTATCAACCTCTTAGGGGTTGAGTTCCAAAAAAACCCTTTTTGATTTTTCATAAGAATCATGAACCAAACCATTTTGTACCAAGTTTCTATGTTCAAAATGAGAATATCTTAGTGATTACAAATTCGTAAAGTAGTTTGGCAATCCGGTGCTGCCGCCACTGACCGCTGGTGATAGCGGGAGAGCTTGCAGCGATTGCTCGGGAAGATGGGGATGGTTAGTGGTGGATCTCCATACAAAATAATTGCGGAAGTGAAGGGATAGTGCTTGCTATTATAATATATAGATTGCTATTCAAAGCTAACAAAACAAAAAAAATATTACAAAATGCTTGAATCACCTGAGATACGAATCCGGAACGATTGATTCATAATAGTTCTAGTTAAATATGCGGCGGTGGCAAATTTACTTTCCGCCCATACCTTCGCCCGCGTGGATTTCGGTTATATTGCGGTATAAAGTATAAAACTTCTCATTTCCACAGAAAATTCTAAGAAGAGCGATGTATCGCTGGATATGCTCAGTTGTTAAACCAAAACTGAATGGTGCACTATATTAAATGTTTTCCCTTGTGGAGCTAAAACATGCAAATTATGGACACTGAAAAACAATGCTTTTCTAAGTGTACTCCAGCAACCCTTAGAGTTTGGCCTTGTGCTCTATTAATGGTCATTGCAAATGAAACCCTTATAGGAAATTTAAGTCTTTTAAATTGAAATGGGAGGTCTTTTGGAATAATCGAAATCCGAGGTATGAGTACACTTTCACCCTTGGCTGCACCAGTTAAAATAGTGGCTGTAATAATGTTCCGCCCAAGCTGAGTGACACGCAGCCTGGTACCATTACACAGTCTAGGGGCATCGAGATTGCGCATGAGCATCACCGGAACACCTTCTTTTAGTTTTGTTTTATTAGAAGGCACCCCAGATAGATCCAAAGAATTTAAGAACTCCACAGGACATGACGTACTATGTTCTGTTTCTATCACTGTGTCTACAGATAAATATTCAGTATTTTCTCCCATAACTTCATCATTCAAAATATTTTCATTTATTTTAGTGTCCGTTTAATTTTTTGGTGCTAATGCGCGTTCGCACAGCACCTCGAAAAAAGCACTAAACTAACTGATATATAACTACTGCCTAAAACCTAAAATCTATAACAAACACAGTTCAATCTAAAATATTAAGAAACCAAAAAATATATCAAATTAAACTATAAAAATCGAAAAACGACGAACAAAGTGCACTAAACTAACCTACCTAACTATTATTCAGCCTACTGCGAAAAACCTAAAATAAATCTATAAAATGCATATTACAATATAAACATTGTACAATGGTAGATACCTAAAAATCACACACAATACCAGTAACTAAGTACATTAAGTAAAGTAAGTGACTCGAAAAGTGCAAGTAACGATGATCTGATCTATTACATAAAATTACATTGACATTGATATAACATCATATGCCGAATCTTCATACTTTTCTGTCATTTGTATCTAATATTTTTTATTTAGTAACACTTTAATAGTTGTTGTATCAGATAATCTTTTTTTTTTTTTTGTTTCCCGGAGGGGAAATCCTCATGGATCCCCCGTCGCTCTGGACTTTTACCGACTAAAACCCCTCCGGCTCGGTGCTGCTGGCCCTGCGGCCTATGCGGCGTCACCTTGATTTGATGTGTTGTGCCGGGCGGCTGAAGGCTAACCTAAGCTAAGTCGGATAGGGTGAGTATAAAAATAAAATAGACTCTAGTTGAGTATGGTGTGACTCTAAGGTTAGTGTTAGGTTAAGTTCTACGACCTCGCCGGCGGGGTCGGTGTCGGGAGTGGTAATGGGCGTAGCAGATAATCTGATTCAGATTCTGGGTTTATATACTCTTATAAAGAAGAAATCATACCGCGATGTAGAAAGTTCAGACAGCGCCATCTATTGGTTAATATGCAAACAACGCCGCGCGTTTTTATAAGGATTCAGCTGAAAGGTTGAAGATTGCGCTGCTAAAATCCACAAAGTGAGGATGTCGGAAAGTAAGTGAGGATGTCGGAAAGTTTCCGGCCGCTGGTTAAACCGTAAGATATCAACCCACTTCTTATTGTATCTTAAAAATAAATCGTTACCACGTTTTAAAAAATACCCAGCGCCATCTCTTGCATTCCTCGAGAACTAAATATTACCTTGTTACGACACACAGCGCAAGCAAACAATATTTTTGTTATCCCTCGGTAATATCATTTTTCCGGGATAAAAGTGCTCTATAATTTAATCTAGACTTCTAACTATATGTCTGCAAAATTTCAAAGCAATCGGTTAAGTAGTTGCGGCGTGAAAGCGCCACAAATAAACAAACAAACTCACTTTCCCATTTATAATATTAGTATGGATTTCACTAACTATTTGTTATTTTTACTAAACTAAACTAATAAGCAGTGTAGTGTCGGCTTAGAATAGCACTACCCCATTTCTTTCGGTGGGTGTACATAAGAGGCGACTAACGGTATTGGGGCTTTTAGGGATTTTTGGGCGATGCGGTTGGAGACCAATCACCAACAACGTTTATTTTACCATTTTCTCCCCACTTAACTTTCCAAAAGTGGCTGAGGAATTTATAATTCCTTAGCTCTGGCAACCTCATCTAGGGATTTATAGCCGTGAGTATATGTATGTATGTATGTATGTAAACTACTAAATACTCAAAAAACTATATCTCACCCTTTCCTGCAGTTTATACCACGTGGGCGCGGGGTCATCAAACACGACATCGGCCAGCGGCAAAGTGACTTCTCCAAGAAAATCGTTCCGTCCGAACATGTCCGCGTGCCACACGCTGAGCCACAGTGTCCGGGACGACAGCGAGGCCAGCGGTTGTACGAAACTCAGCGTTTCTTCGAATACCGGGCTTAGGGTGTTCTTCTTTACTTTGGTCTTCCTTTTGCCTGATTTTGACTTGTCCGGTAAGAGGTATACCTGGAATTTTATGGTTATCGGTTTCATTTGTGGAGTGAACATTTGATAATAGAAAAAAAAACACGTCTGCGTGTAACTCCTGTATTAAGCAAAATTAACTTTTACAATATTTTTCGTTTGTCGTAGACAATTTGATATGTCTCGACTCATAAGGCTACGCAGGTAGCATGTACTTGTAGGACTTGACAACTTGCAATTAACTTGCGCGTACTTCTTGTGCAAGTACTCCACGCCTCACTTGATCATGTAACCCGCTATAGGTACTTGTAAAAGCTGTTTGCGCCGCATAAAATCACCAGAAATATGCCTGTATTTCTATATATGTGCGATCAAAATAGAGACCCATATACTTTTAAGGGCATATAGCAATGTTTTATAATTTATTAAACAATGAATATCTAAAAAGGGTTATTGAAAAAAAACGTAAACTTAACATACAAGTATAAAACTAAACGAAGACCAAATAGTAGTGTGATATTCATCACTAAACATCATCAATTTAATCAGTTATCAATTCCGAAGCTGTGATGACAACTTTTTGGGATAATAGCAATCGTAAACTAGTATCCACTCCCCCCGCACCAGTGTCATAAAAAATGTGGTATAGTTTGCATACTAAATAATAGAAACTGGATCATCTTCATTCTTAAAACAGCGCAAACAATAAAAAATGACTTAAGAATATATTTCATTTCAAAAATGCCCACGTTGTTTTAATGTAATCGGTATTATGTAACATATTATGTATTCATTTTGATGCTACATGTTAATGTCAAAGGCAATTAAAATTGATGGGCTGTATGCATAGACATATTCGATGAATATGTAAACGATTATAGAACTAATAAGTTATACTTTATGCTGTACTAGAACATTATAATGTCTTGATTAAAACTTTTTATAAAATGTAGTTTTATGCTTAAATACCTATGAAAAGAATTGTATTCTCATAATTAATACAAATACTAACGCTAATTCCATAACATTTATTTCATAGACATTTAATCGCATTACCAAGCGATTACCTATCTTATATAAACCCATAATAAATTATTTATGGGAGGTCACGGCAATATGTTTATGAGGAATGACAATCAAAAGTACAAGTAAAGTAGGCCATACTTCCGCCATGGTTAGAGTACGTAGGTTTCCAAGGTAAAAAATCCCATAAACTTGAATAAAATTATAATAAACTCTGTTGTGACGATTTAGAGTAACTCTTCCCCATTTCTTCCCTTAGGTGTCCGTAAGAGGCGATACTGGTCATTGGGGTTTTTTTAGTGTTTTTTGGACGATGAAATGAGACCTATCGCCAAAATCCTTTATTTCACAATCTCTTCCCTGGTCAACTTCCAAAAGTGGCTGAGGAATTCCTTTTTCTGAAGGTCTACCTCAACTAACTCCTTCCAGGGGTTTATGGATGTGAGTATAGGTATGTATGTATAAAGAACCGTTACATAAACCACCTTACCTTAACATAAGGATCCGACCGATTCTTCTTTACATCGACAGGCGCTAAGTCCCTACACCTGCGAATGCCGACTTCCAGAGCTCCTAACCTATAGTTATATAGTAATGAGAACTGAACATCGCCTCGGACGGTAACCGTGCCTCTGGTGCCTTCGCCTGCACCGGAATACACCGAGGCCATGGATTCTGATCGAGTCTGGAAAGAAGGATAAGATATTTGGTACTGAAGAAATTAGATGACATTAAGCACGTTTCAAGGGTTTTAGAAACTTTAATTGGCTTAAGGTATAGTGACTATAGACGCCACAACTAGGCACTTGGATGTAACTATGAACTCCACAACTAGGCTATAAGAGTCTAACAAAACATCGTATCTACCCTGGTTGAGGCAAACGCCATAAATATTTCCTTGCAATTTAAAAGGTCTGTCGATCTCTAAAGAGCATGATTTGTTTTTTTTCTTAATAATAATATTTAATACCATATCTGCATAAGCTAATTGATTGGGTGGATGTTATAAATTTCATTATTTCATATTTAGGCAGTTCGTGACTCTTCACAATCTAGGACTAGTATCTCTTTATTGTAAGCTGAGCTTAAAATCGGGTCAGTTCAGGTGATGAGAAAATTAACGTACGATACAAAGATAAAATATAATTGTGTACACATTGATAAGCTAAACTATGTTGAATCATAACATGATAATGACTACTGTATTTTTAGTATGGAATGAATTGCATTTATAGTGTAGACTGAGTGCTAAACAACATGCCTATAGAAAATAAGTTTAAGGTAATGCTACTTTGTAAACATTACCTCAGTCTGCACACTTCGATATTTTTTTATCATTACGAAAATGCTTAATCCTAATCAGCGAGTGACACCAAGTAAATAAAAATACGCACCGACGTTACAAAATTTATGCTTTGTAAGAATTTTACTCACAACATTTTTCAAAAATATTCCCGATGATACTTTAGTATGCTAAAGTATTGAAACTGACTAAAGCACTGTGCATGTACAAGAACATTACTATAGATATAAATTGGTGTTAACAAATAAGCTCAAAATTAGTTTACTGTTTTATCCGGGTATATTCGATAGTTTTGCAACAACCATTTCACTGAAGCAAAACAGATTCAAGATACTCGTACGGTTATCTTTATATTATTTTGACTCTGAGAGTCGCTATGAGACTAAACTAATAATTTTTATTTAGTTTTCTGTAGATACTCGTATAAGTAAATATGATGTGGATCTAATTGCCAATCAGCAACCGTCATGATTTTGACTACCGATTACCGATTCCACCTCTATACTAATTAAGTAAAACAGGATATCGGATTTCAAGGGTCGTGAAGATAAAGTTCAAAAGTATGTGACATAAGTATGATGAATGGTAAGGAATTAATATTAAGAGCTAATAAAATTCGAATTCTTTACTGTTGTTATGTAACTTTACATTAATTAGTTTTTAAACGTTCGTAACCTTCGAGGCGACATGTTATTACATAATTTTTCATATGGTTTTGATATAATAATTTTGTGTATAATAATTCAAAAAAAATCTAGTATTTTATTTTCTTTAGATTAATAAGTGAATTCATGTTGTAATTACTATTCAATTACAAGGACTGTATTGCATAGTGATACAAAGCAATACGTAATCATCTAATGAAGATCACATTTATAACAGCTTAGTATTTTTCCACATCCTATTAACTAACATACATAACTATAACATATTTGTAGCATTAAATACTATTTTTATAATAATCCAATTATTAATATCCAATTAGCTGATGAGTATTTACAATGTTTGTGCAATACCCTTCTGACCGGTTTGGGATACACAGAATATAATCATCATATCTATCAAATTAAACCGACTAACGCTAAATAAAAGTGCTAAAACACATCAATATGCAAAGTTACCTGCAAACCACTTCGGTTATGAGGAAACCGGTCTCGATCCAGACTTTCATGAGGAAGAGGCGAGTTCGACCTTCGAGGTAATGTCGCATGGCCGGTCGGGATGTCAGCCACGTACGTTTCATCTGCAACAAATATAATACACTATTAATATGAGTCGTTTTTGGAACAGAAAATCACCTTCACTCTCCATAACAGAAATATGCCTTTACACTATTTTTACCCGTGAGATTACTGGTAGAATGTCGAACGACATTTACATATTTGTTCTAGAATTATGATGATGTTCCATTTAGAAAATTTTAACAATATCATCATCATTGAATACTAAATCTATATAGGCTATGGACCATCCGATGTTCGGTTTTGTAACCTTGATTGACTATAAAGCTATGAGCATCAATGTTTTTTCCAGTTTTTCAGTTTCAGTTAGAATTTTATTGCGAGGAAGTGGGACTCCTTTAGTATTTATGTTTATAAAATGTTACACATAAAATATAAATATAAATATAATAATGGATTTACAATTAGAAAAAAAAAGAGAATAGTTTTAATGCCTAAAGTAAAGTTTAGTATAAATTCAGTTGATATTAGGAAGCAGAATAGTATGTTCAGTAGTTCATGCTTTGTAAAATAAATACAGTATATAAAAAGACTAGACAATAGTATTCGTGAATCACAAAGCCTACATTAAGTAGTGCAATAAAGTTGAGACAACATCAGATGCAAGCATGTTTGGGTACCATCACTTTCGGAACAATTCCATTCGTCTTTCCTTATTTTTCTATACTTTTTACCACGAGTCAACGAGTTATCGTACCACTCTAAAGATTCTAGAAACGAATCCCGGCAATTGACAACTTCACTAATTATTGAAGGTCTCTCACCATTTTTGTGGATGGTGCCACCAGTTTTATGTTTTACGGATTTGTGAGAAAAATAAGCTGGGGAAACAGTCTTAAAATAATCTTTGTTTGTATTAAGATATTCGTAATCATTATCGCTTTTCGTCGAGGTTTGCTTATTTTCGTCAGGTAATCGTCTTGCACTTATTAAAGTTGGGAGTTGATATTGTTCGTAAGAACCAGATCCACGTCGCTGCAGCTTGTCATTTTTTGGACTAGATTTTAAGGAAGCCCGAAAGTTTAACACATCACTTTCATTACAACAACAACAACATATATTTTTTAGACAAAGTCTTATTTTTTGACTGCGTCCCATAGTTTTGTACGTTGTATTGTTCGGATTATATATATCCACAATTTGATATTCCGAAAGTTGATTTTCGTCGCGATTTCCACTTCGTTCAGTTTTAAGTTTCCGGTAACTTATTAAAGTAGACATTTATTTGAATCGTTTAAGCTAAGCTTTATAATTGCAAAAACAGTTCACTCAATACATGCAAAATCAACAATGTATAGCTTTATCTCATCCTACGATTGTACTCTTCCTGTGCCTACACAAAAATGACGTATCTGATTTAATACAAATTAGCGGGAACCGTTTAGTCGAGTGATTTTAATTGGTGCGGTGTACGTTACTCTATGGGTCTGGTTTTAAAAAACATACCTATTGAATGTGACTTCTGATTAACCGATAGTGTACTCCATCGAAGGTTTTTCATTGCTTTTTTAATAGCGCCATCATTCCCTCTGGGCAGTGACTTAGTGGATTTGCTGAGGCTTGAATCAGTAATGTCTCCAATTTTATGCAAAGCTGGAAGAGACCTCTGTAAATCGGTGTGCTCCTCAAAACTGGACAGTCTCTTCCTGACAATGTTGTATTCTTCTTCAATGTTAATGTTTGTTTTAGAACAATGCTCTTGGGTAGAGACCGTGTATCCAGAGTCTGATCCACTAGAACTGGCCACTTCTATTTTATCCATGTTCTCTGTTGGAGAAGTACTTCTACATTTATCATGGTTTTTCAAAATTCCCGTGTTGCTTTTCTTTACTTCAACAATTGAGCTATAATGAAGTTTTCCAGGAGTATCCAGCACATCATAATTTAAAATAGGGGTTGAAGTCTCAACTCTTACTTTATTCATAACCTTTACATCTGAAGTAGGTGTTTGAAAATTGCCACTTGTGTTTGATTCTGTCATTTTTTCAACTAATTTACTTTGTTCCAATTGTAATAAAGTCCCATTATTGTAATGCTTCAAATTACTGTCTGTTTTTTTAATTATTTCTTTTTCGATATGTTTGGCAGTAACGTAGTTCTTACATACTTCTTGTTTTAAAGGTACTGCTTTTGGCCTATGAATTTCACTGGCAATGTAAGAATATAGCTTGAACTTTTCACGTTCCTTTTTCCTGATGTCTTTTATTGGCAACGAATCCTTTGGCGATACTTGAGTAAAACAATTCCAACAGGTTGTAGTAAAATCATCTCCATTCACTTCTTTAGTCTTGGGTTCACAAGCTACCGTAGCTGACGGCATTGTACGAAAACCAATTTAATGTTCGACGACTATCGACTGCTGCTTTGCAGCTCGACTAAACATGTTTCAACGCTCAGAATGCTTTTAAATAAACTCGGTTGATATTTAATGTTTTATAAACGACATGAACTAAAACTTGTTCTGCTTCAGAAAAAACATGGTGCAATCTTAAGTTTATCCTATATCTATAATATCTTATATAATATTGGTAATGACAAATTGCATACCTATCTTACGAGGTTAATTAATAAAAAACGATGTATTTTTTATCTGGTAATAATATAGCTCCTACGTCTTAGGGCCGCAGTAAGAACGTACACTATATTAACGCATTCAGTGCAGGTTAGGAGTCAATTGCTTATAACAATCTGAATAAACCGAATGATAAATTTAAGGTCATGTGTACCAAATAACCATTACCGTGAAATTAACTCAGTAAATGATTAGATTTAAAGAATAAGTGTTATATTTTATATTACTTTTTAACTATTGTGTTGGAAATCCTTTATTAATTTAATTTCATATTTGTTTGGACTGTTTTAATATGTATTTGCTGTGTGGTGTCGGCTTAGAATAGCACTACCCCATTTCTTCCGGTGGGTGTACGTAAGAGGCGACTAACGGTATTGGGGCTTTTAAGGGATTTTTGGGCGATGCGGTTGGAGACCCATCACCAACAACCTTTATTTTACCATCTTTTCCCCACGCAACTTCCAAAAGTGGCTGAGGAATTTCTAATTCCTTAGCTCTGGCTACCCCTTCTAGGGATTTATAGCCGTGAGTATATGTATGTATGTATGTATGTATTTTATAGTCTCGTGTTTTAATAACCTTGAATGTATCTATATATGTACGATATAAATTTTAAATAGAAACCGGTGCAAGCATGAATTTGTGTTGTACCACACATAATACAAAAACTGGCTAAGGCTGGGTATGAGGGGTAGACCTATACCGGAATAGCCATTTTAAATTGCATTGCATTACATCATAATTTGCCTTTTTTGTGAAACATTTTTGAATACCTTTTTGTAGTTTTTTTAAGTATTTAAATGGTCACATTGTTTGTTGTATGAGTTGGGTAATATTTACAGCAAAATAACCGAAAATATTAAATTTCTATCGAAAATATGAGGTTTTACCACAGTGTTGTAATTATCAACAACATTAGCGACAAAATGTACGTAGTTAATATTTTTTTAATAGCAATGTTATCGGTATCACATCAGAATTTCATCTCACAACTTTCAGACGTAGTTTAATAGGCGTAATGTGCCATTTTATGAAATTTATTTAAATTTAGTTATAGTTCACCTTAAAGGGTCACATTGAAAATCAAGGCCTATGACCCTTGATCATTAACAAAATACAAAGAATCAGGTTTAGCTGGAGCGACCGTTTATGTGCAATCAGAATATTTGTGTTTATAAATATTTCGAGGTCATTATTTAGTGACTAAAGTATCAAACATTAGCATATTACGCAAGACTTCCTAGAACTAGTATAATATCAGGCAACTATTCCGTGAACACCGATTTACATTCTAGATTGGACAAGTGTTATATATTTTACATACAGCCATTGCGTACATACAACTGTATTATATAAGAAGAGCTACATAAATAAGCAAAACATATCTGAATACATTTTATATGCAAGAATGTAGGAATATGGCTTGTATTTCTGTAGAGTGCATCTAATTAAATAGAGTGGTTAGGTCGCCCACATAGAGGATAAGAATTATGACCAGAGGGAAGCCTATGGAAGCAGAGAGCAAGGAAGACGGTATATGGGGAAACCAACTGTGATGTCTTTCTGATTTCTGTCTTGATGATTGTAACTGTCGACTTTATATGGAAACAACTATTTACTTCAGATTAAAACTAGATGGATATTTTTATAACTTTAATTAGTGATATGCAACTATGGTTAAGAGTGGAATAGAGATTATCTTTACTATGTTGGCATAAGACACCATGAAAGTATATACTTGTTCTAAATGTAATATCAAGAAGATAATTATGAAACCTTTGTGAGTACTTAATGCAAACTAATCACCCATACACGCACAGCTGGATATAAGCCTCCCCAAAGATCTCCATAACGTCAGGTCATTTCCCGAGACCTTCATCAAGTCGTCGTACTTAGTGATCCCGAGGGCTTAGGACTATTGATGTTCCTCTAAAGCTATAAAACAGGCTTTTAAAAAAGTTATCATTCTAAAAATTCTAGTGGTGGATATAATTATTTAGGCCCTTTAAGCGACTGCAGTCCATAAAATTCTCACCGCAAAGAGGAGAGTTGTTGAATACTCAAATAATCAAATACACAATTCTAAAAAACCCTATATGGAGTGTTTACATAGGAAGAAAGTTATTATAATCAAGCTCAGAAACACATTACTGTTTTACGTAAACTGTTTATCAGTGTGTTGCCACCGTTTCCGCTAGAAATACCTGCAATTAGCCGCTAACTTTTTGTTCTATGTTTCATACATATCGGCAACAGCGCGTGAAATCATAGAATCCGTAATCTGAGTGTTCATGTCTTAACTTAAGGTTATATACCTTTATTATATGAGCGAATTGTATTGGACTTAGCTTTAGTTTTATGATATATGAGAGATGATATAAGAGGTTATGGCACATTTCAAACGACTTCAAAAAAGGATATGTTTACCAATTTGAATGATATTTCGAATATATATTACTTTAAAAAAAATATAATTCTATACTTCAGACATTCCAATAATTCTAAGTAAGTAAAATCACAATAAAACAGTTATTTTGGCCATCTCATAATTTTAGGTCAATGAATACTAATTATAATTAATATTGACCTCCATGGGGCTTCATCATGGCGTAACGCCCCGTATATGAGGCAAAGGTTATTTACCTACCTTTACCAACCAATAGCACATCTTTAATCCCAAAGAAAGGGTTAATTTTAATTATAAATTAAAGCTCAAAGTGGGCAGTATTATTCTTATTACTAATGAGTATGTTTCGTCTCCTTTTACACAAGTAAACATGAAAAACTTTTCTTTTTATGAAGTCGGTTCAAACTACCTTGAAGATAAAATCATCATCGCTTAGCGCCATCTAAAGTAAGAGTTGCGTACTAATTTCAATTACTACGTATTTCTTAGTATCATTAGTTCCTTCATTATTTGTAGAGGTCGCTGCGGACCGACTAAAATACCCATTCGCTACTTTTTCACGGTTTCTATAAATTCGTAATTGTTGTTACATACATACATATACTGTGGGGAAATGATGGTAAAATAAAGGTTGTTGCTGATGATGGGTCTCCAACCGCATCGCCCAAAAATCCCTTAAAAGCCCCAATACCGTTAATCGCCTCTTACGTACACCCACCGGAATAAATGGGGTAGTGCTATTCTAACCCGACACTACACAGCAATCAAAACAAGCAAACAGCAATTGTTGTTAAATTACATTAATAAAAATATTGGAACTAAAAGTAGCTAACTTTTTTTCCCGAGTGATATGTATTTGTTATTGGGCGACTGTTATTTATTAGAACAGCTGACGAGAAAAATTTAATCCTGTTCATGTGGAAAAAGCCTTGAAATACTTTCATATAATATTGTCAACAAACGCTGCATACGTAGGTACGACACGTGGCCCACATGGACACTTCATCAAATGAATTTCATACTTAGTACGAAGTAAATTAAGCTGATTATCAATTTGATGTACATTCCTAATACATTTCGTAACCTGCATGTAAAATGAAATGTCATAGAAAAATGATTTAGCGTAATGCACAACGTGTGAGTTTACCGGTTACACAAAGAAGGAAATAGGATTGTATTCCTTATTAAGTATAATTTTATACGAAAAGAAGCGATTTGCTCAATGAACAGGGAAAGCGGCAAGTAGAAACAGTGTAATTTTAATTAAACTCACCGCGAAAGGCGGAGAACTTTCGTTTTACATCGACAGAGTATTACGACATTTCGCTCTCATCATAATTCGTAAGAAGTCATCGTAAGATTTGGATAATTTTATGATTTTAAAACTTGTTTCTAAGTACAGCTTTGATTTTGTGTATGACTACTTGTGGTGTTTTGGTGTTGAGTGAATACTTTGGAGGAAGAAGAACAATTTCCCGTAAGGATTTGAAAAACTTACCTTTCGATTAAGTACGATATGGACGGTGATATATGCCTATAGGCTCTTGGAAGTTGATATTATCACAACAGTAAGCGCATCGAAGTGTATCTAATATTCCTCGCCCATTTCAGGATGTTAAGAAAAGTGGTAATTTAATGGATGGTAACGTCGAAATGTATTACCATAAACCAAGTCGCATCTTCACTATCATAAGAGAAAAAGTCAACCTATGTAAACCTTTAACGGTTTCATCGGAAAAAAATAGTTAAGACACTATATTTTAAAAGTTTAAAAAAGGGTTTTGTGAGAAGATGTGATGGGTGATGTTATTTCAAAATCATGTTTCTAGAAAAGATTATTACAATAGAAGCAAACTTCTTATTATACCTAAAATGTAGTCAATGTTTTATATAAATATTGTATGCCTAATCCAACACAATACCCTTATATTCATAAACTCTCTGTGCATGTTTGCGATTGTCCATGTTGACTTCTAGTTCATCCATAGAGATGAAGATCCTAAGTTAACTAACATATTTCGAAAGAAGTATACTATTCGATAGAACACTCCATCCGTTCCTTTTTCCGTTTTTGTCGAGACGTTTAAGTAATTTAGTACAGTAAAACAAAACGGTACAAGAAGGATGTACTACCGCAGTGCAGACGAGCAGTAGAATGGAACGGTCACGGTCAAATATAAGAAAAAAAGAGCATCTTAGAGAAACTGGTTTTGCTCACACTAAAAACTCTTTGGTTAGGTAGTCCTTGAAAACGTTTTGTGCAATATCGCTTTGTTCTAATCTTGAATGGAGGAGTGGGAAGAAACATAATTATAAGCATTCAGAGTTTACCTAACTAATGTCCTTGGTAAAGACAAATATGCGGGTAGATTAAATAGGCTGATTTGATTTACTGATTTTATTTAATATTGATTAAACGTAAGTTAATATTTGTATTTTTCTGGTAATATAACGAACGTAAGGTAAGAGGATGTATAAGATATATCCCATATGTCCTCTTATTAGTGACATGGTTTTCTTTGAATAAACCATCTACGCCTGCCTATTAAGCGGCTTTTATTCTAACATTGAAAATGATATCAATGTTACTGCATAAGGCATGGGAAAATTTCTAAAAGCCTTAATAAAACAACCAGAAAATACTTCAATACTTTTTAAAACACAGCACAAAATGGATTTAACATACTTTCAAAGCAAGTGGAATATTATCCCAGCTGTTCAGAAGGTTAACAACATTTAAGCGCTTGAATGACGTTATAATTATTCGCATAACTATATACAACAGTAACGTTGAACAAGAAAATTATATGATATGAACAATGATGGTTGTCCTTACATTTCCTGAATTGATGGAAGATCTACACACATAATTTTGAATTTAAGGTACTCTAGATATACCGCTTGTTAAAATATTTTAATATAAGCCTATACCACAAGTTTAATAGTTAACACTTATATTTTTATTTGATTTGTTTATATGCAAAAATTAGCTTGAATATTTTAAATTATTATTATAAACTGTCAAAACATGAAAAATCCCTCGGGCGCTTTATCCATTTCTTTCGTCTTTATCTTTCATTTTGAATCATATATATTTTTATACACTCTTAACCATTTGAAAAGTGGTTCATAGTTACCACACTCAGTCAATAATGCATTCCTCATAAGCGTATTCGACGTCATTCACGTGACGTACTTCATTGATGATATTCAAATCAAACCATTGTTTTATTTTATGTTGATTAAACTCAAGTTGAGCGTCGGTTCATTTTATGTAAGCACCTTTATCGAGCCAGTTATGTAAGTTAGTAAGACTGATTGAGTTGGATACTATGGAAATTATTACGTTGTTTTGGTATTGGGCAGAATAAAGAGGTTTTTATTGGTTCTTTATTATTCTGAGTAAATATTATAAAAAAGCTTAAGTTCAATCCAAATCTATTTAGAGTATATTAGTAAATTATCAGTTACTAAACAAAATGATAATGATAACCATCCATTCATAAGGTCTATCGTAAGCTCAAAACTTAGCTTAAAAAAATAATTAAGCTATTATTAGTAGAATACAAAAGGTCACAAACAACATCGCTGTCGGTAATTATTCACTCAAAAAGCTCTTATTACCTAAGTCACGAAGTCCCCCTTGAAAAGTAATGTATAACTCTTCTAAGCCAGTATCAGGTTTTCAACATTGATAGCTCAAAAATTTAAGTTTAGCTTAAATAATAAGATTTTTAATAATTGAAATGTCAGTGTGTTGAATAGAAAGTATTTAATGCATTACGTTGGACGCAACAGTCTAACTTCCCATGATTTCTGAACAATTCCGATAGAAAGCGGTTGAGCAACCGAGTCTCACTAACTGCTATTACAACGACAATTTAACACTGGCTCTAAATCGCACAATATAGTTAGAGTTTATTATACTTCCTAGAATGATACATACATGTAGATCTTTATGAGTGAAGTCAGTGAAGTACTACTTTATTATTGTTTAAGCGTGAAAACTTCTGAATAAATTACGCAAAATTCACTGGCTAGTACACCACTATCTGAATTTTTGGAAAGATAATAATAAATAATGATTTATGATTTTTTTATAAGATGTTTTTTTTTCATGTGCTTTATATAAACGTAAACACACCACTATTACAAACAAAGTTACTTCTGCATAGAGGAAAACTTTCAGCAGAAATGTCATTGATCAATATTTGGTGTATCTCTACTACCCTCCACAATCTGGAGGTCACCTGATAGTCATCATTAGCCATGAACTTTTTGAATGTTTAATTTCACAAAGTTCTATTCTTATTCCAAAAAACCTTGTTTGGCGCACATCGTTTCACCACGGCAGAGGTTTCATTGTTTGCGTACAACCTTATTCGATTGCATCACATTGATTTGCAGAGGAGGCTGTTAGCCTTGCCATACCTTGCCTTCTCACAAGAATAACAAAGTAAAGTTTGCAAATACTGTCTGAAACTAGTTTACATATTGTTGTAGATTAACAAATAAAATAGACGAAAACTATTAAACTATATACGGAACTATATTTTGTAAGCTGACCCACAAAACTTAGGATTCGTAAAGATCTACCTAAGTTTCAGTGACTTACGTCCCCGACGGTGTCGAAATTTTTCTTTCCTTTATTTATTAGTAATAATCCCCACATGAGGTTTTCATGTCAAAAACATTTAAATTATATGACTTATGTCACTGTTTATATTTAATCATTGCTGCTCTGCTCTTATTGGTCGTAGCGTAATGAATGACTGATGATATATTATATTCTCATCTTCCTGGATAAAAGGCTTTCCTACACTGATATAATTATCCCAGTTGTTTCAAAGATTAACGCGTTCAAGCAAACAAACCATTCAGCTTTAAATTTTTATCCTGCTAAATATTACATTATATATATTTTTTGCAGAGTATATAACATAGCGAGCACATTACATTTTTAAAAATAGACTTATTATTATTTCTGTTAAATAGTTGTGGACTGTGTTACTAATCTCCTATTCATAATTATTTTAATCAAAAAATTACAATAGAACTTTCTTGTAGAGATCGATTATATCTTCAAATGGTTTGGCGGGGAAACTTTCGCAAAACACAACAATCATAAAGTTATGAATATAATTTCGATTTTAATTTAATTTTAAATGAGTTAGCTTATATAATTGTAATCCCTGGCAGTGACAACCGTAAACCGTATTTAAATTTACCTTACTGCGAATTTTGATTCACAAAATTATTTCCTTTTTATTTTTGTTATAATTTAGGAATGTATTTTGGTGTGAAATGTTGGCTTAGAATCGCATTAACACTTCCTTCCTGTGTACGTGGCGTCTAAGGGTATAACAACTTAGTAGCTGGAGACCCATCACTAACGATAATTTATTTTTACTGACATCTCCACAATTATCCTCCGAAAGAAGCTGAGAATTGTTAGTTTTCGTATTCTATGAAGAAGAAGAAGAAAGACGTTTATACGCCATGTGTGGCACAAAAAACATACAGACAAAAAGTAATAATATAAATAATAACTATTAAAATAACTTAAAATTAACACAATATTAAATATGAAAAAAAGAGGAAAACAAACAACTTAACAAAAACAAACTAATTAATACTTATTCTAAGTCCTTTGCGCCACTGCAACAGCGAATTGGTACTGACTCAGCATTACGTTGTGAATCGTTTGACTCCCAACACTGATTTTCAGTC
Organism: Bedellia somnulentella; assembly: GCA_963576735.1. Classification (NCBI taxonomy): domain Eukaryota; kingdom Metazoa; phylum Arthropoda; class Insecta; order Lepidoptera; family Bedelliidae; genus Bedellia; species Bedellia somnulentella. The sequence goes on along the minus strand of OY755177.1, from coordinate 13,764,267 downwards.
AGTACCATTGTAGAGTGACAAAACAGGCATCACACTAATACACTTTATTATGTAGAACTTTTCAGCTGGACAAGGGACAGTAAATACACATACACATAAATAAATATAGAACATTATTTGCAAACAATTACAATAAAATACACGTATATGACAAAATTTCGATAATACATAAACATAACAGAAGAAATCTTGGCTGGAGGGTAAAATTATGCAAAATAATATATTGATATATTAGATTAGATATATGAGAAAACACCTACACGCTTCATTTTTCTATAATAAATAAATTTCAAAATATAATATAAACAATAGCAAATGTATGTCAAATAAATAAATAATAAAAATTTTACTGATGTGCCAGTAAAAACTCCTTCAGATTACGCTTAAAGGTGTTCCCGCCGAACACATCCCGGATTGGTGGAGGAAGATCGTTCCAGCACTTGAAGGGTTCTTTACTTTGTTTTACATGGTAAAGTTCCAAATCCAGTCCTTTTTTGGATAGTACTGATAAAAGTAAATAGCTTGCTCTTAACGTCATGTAGAAAAAAAATAACCCAAACCATTATAAAATCCATTGAAAAAAGAGCCTAGGATACGAAAATTAATATTAAAAATATATCTTAGTATATGAGTATATTATACTTTAAAAATATACTGTCGTAGTTTTGGGTTCTTATTTCTTTAGAGTATTGTGCCCTTATGAGCTAGGTTCAAACAATTAAATTATTGCAATTGTTTGTAAAAAAAGGTGTTTTTCAAATAATATGAATTTGCATTGCAATCATAACTTTAAGCACGAGAATCACTTATAATCTTATAATTGATACTCGTTTTCGTTCGTAATCGAATTGTATCGCTGATAACTGATAAGTATACACCTTTCTTGTGTACCAACCAACAGTCAATTTAATTGATTGCGGCGTAATTTGCTACGATTGCATTTCATAGTGCAATATTTTGGTGACGTATTTGACTTTGTGGCGAATAACGCGATTAATCAATAGCGTTGTTTTGCTAGTGTCGTAGTTTGTTGTTAGAATAGCACTAACCCATTTGTTCCCACTGGTATCGTAAGAGATGAATTAGGATTTCGGGGACTGTGGCGATCGATAGTCTCTGTTTACCCAATAGGAACTAAAGACGAAACATATTGTTAGAGACAGACTTTATGCGTATATGCTGTAAGAACTGAAACTTCTTGGGTAAGCATTATTAATATATTAAAAAACTTGTAATATATTATAATTGAAACAACTATTGATTTTCGGATATTTTAATCGCGTGTTATTACATTATTGTAATATATTGCCTACAGCAGAAAAAGTTACCTCAATGGTACCAACGCTTTCTTTCACTTTTAGAATTCCGCCCCATAGCGATAGCCTCTTCTCTCTCTCCTCGAAACTAGTATCAAGCAGCGTTACACAACCTCCCAAGTAAACTATGTTTATGATAGACTGAGTGATCAGCGTTCCATAGAACGTGGCATAGAAACGCAACACCGAATACTCGACTCAGTCACGACTTCTCTTGTATCCTCTTACCACGTTTGATCACGAACTAATGACCTTTGATTATTGATATTGGTATTACGTGGTAGTTGTTACGTTCTTTGTTGAGCACATTTGAATAGTTGCGAACTCAATTTCATCTGAATCTAATGAAATGCCACGAGATTTTATATTCGTCAAAACAATGTAAATAGGTGTTTTTGCTTTGTTTTGTAATCTAATCGCAGAATTATTACGTATTGATACTATTTTAATTTCGATTGTTATGCCGATTGATGTAGATGCAGAATATGAATATGAATAAACTATAATTTTTAATTAAGAGTATCTGATAGTTGGGATGAAATAGGATTTGTAGCTTAACTCAATATTTTCAATTCTAGAATTCACTACGTGTACGGGCTTTCCGTATATTTTGCTGGAGGCAAGCAATTTAGTAATAGTTTAATTTACTTAATAAATCAGTTCGCATCGGTTCATTAAGACATCCGCGCGCGCTTATAATATCATATTACATTAATCATTATTTCGTATCATTTTAAAATACACGATTTTTATACCTTAAATAAATTATCCTTTACTAATCATACCTATCTAGAAAGCTGTACAATAAATACCCGTACACTACGTATACATAATAAAACACATACATTTATTATGACTCTCCTTCGAACAAAGTATGTTCCACGAATATCACAACAAAAGTCTTGGGAATTTTCTCTGTGTAACAATAACAACGTGATTGTTGCACAAGTTGTACAGAGAACAGATATTACTAGTTTTTGTAACACTAAGTTACAACAGCTTGCTTCTAAGATAGTGCCGACGACAGTACACTGCGCTCTGTTCTTGGAATTTTTATTCACATAGATTTTATTAGGAAATCTATTTCATTTCAATTTCAGCCAGTGATTTATTTGTAAATCTTTTAATAGTCCTATTTAATGAAAAAGGCGGGGGTCCGAAGTGAGAAGAATAAACGAGCATGTGTGAGAAGAATAATGAATGTAAGGGAAGAGAGGTTTGTCAAGATCGTACTAAGTGGCGATCGATAGTCTCTGCCTACCCGAATGGGAATAATGGGCGTGAGTATAATTAAGTTAGTGAGAATTCATTATTTTTCAAACGAAACAAAATTGAGCTACAAGTAGTATCAAATATGAAATCTATACATACATAAATATCCTCACGCCATTATTTCCTATTGGGGTAGGCAGAGACTATCGATCGCCACTTTGTACGATCCTAGCAAACCTCTCTAGCTTCGTTTACATCCATCAATCTTTTTTATTCTTCATACTTCGGACGCCGGCCTTTATGAGCACACATCTATATACTAAATATAAAGAAATCTCCTGAAGTAAAGATTTACTATATAAGTGTCTCATGAATTCTGTTCCAATGCCGTCTTCTTAAAAAAATAAAAGACTTCTTGTTGTTATGCTGAATAAAAATATTCGATAATACGCAAGATAGGAAAGAGAAGACATTGACATGTTCGACGTTATACTAGTTTTACTCGTTTACTCGAGTTGACGGTTTTCGGAAGAAAACTTGTATTCTGCCTTAAGTGCTAACGTATACCAGCTGGTCTAAAAATAAGATATTTTTAGATATATTGCACAGAGAGCTCTCTAAAGACGTTGTCGATATGTTTCAAAGTTATATTTATGAAATGGAACTAGGACAAATGTCAAAGCTGTCAACTGAGAGCTTAACTAATTTAGCATGATTTCGCAAAGGAAACTGGGTTTTATTCAAATTTTTCTTGTAGACTAGGTTACATTGAATGTAGTTTGAAAGATGTGATGATAATTTTGAAATAATTTATTTAAAAGTGAAATACTTGCGGTTATAATTTTTAACACTAATTAATGTATTATAATCGATAAGTAGATGTTTTAATTGTTTATAAGGTTTTCAGTGGATGGTTATTGAGTTATGTCCATATAAATGTGCTTATGTACAAACATATCTTCATTTAAAACGAAACTACTGTTACCTTTTATTAATTTTCAATGGTTTAAAGATTGATCTATGTGAATTATAGGTATTTACAACAGGCAACTAAAATGCAGTTTAAACTATTTAAAATTAAAACGCTGGGTAGATACAAAACGCGAAAATGGCTTTTGTCACATTAACTAATAAGCACACTTTCACTACAATTTAATCATAGCTGAATAGATCTAGCACCAGAGTAATAATTCTGATTCAAGTTAATTTTGTCGGTTGCACTATGAAATAAGGCTAAATGGCCAAAATTAAGAAATCAAAATCTGTCCGTACGACGAATCCTAAGTAAAAGTAGTAATAACTAAGTTTCATTTAGGGATTAGGAGAATTCTCAATCAACCACCACATCGCTTTATATTGTTACATGTTTAGATCGGTATCCAAACAGTTTATGAGTGTTTCTCAATCACATATTCAAATCTAGTTCACGTGCACATACGCTTGTGTCTATTAAGTAACTCCTTTCAAAAACAAGTTGGTGAACTTCCTGTATCGAAAGTTAATATTGAGTCTCTGTGCAATGATAATGATATAATATTTGGACTATGTAATCAGCAAAAAAAACTTCAACTTACAATGCAAATATAAATATATCTCGGTCCATTTACAGCATTTATTTTA